>JABSTT010001719.1:0-119221 GCA_013339685.2 Hyalomma asiaticum
TGGTGGAGAAGTCCGGGCAACAAAAAGCGCGGGACCCAGAGAGCGAGAGATAGACAGAGAGAAAACTCTCTGAAGAGAACGCACTTGTAAATATGTAAATAAACGTCTTTTAAGTTTTCCTCTACCTCTGCCTCGGTTCTCGGCTCCCGAATCCCAAGTGCCTGCAAGTCGTCTCCGCCACTCCGCCACACGCTACCCGCTGGCCGGCTAATTCAGCAGGCCAGTCGCAACAGGGGTCATCGAAAACTGCCTGCTTTTGTAGCTTCTTCTAGTCGAGGCCAACTTGGCACATGCCCTGACGATTTTAAGCGCCCGTTCACTGGTCTTCACTATTGCTTCATCAGGGTAATCTGCCTGCTGCAGTTTTTTAGACTGTTCATGAACACTCCTGCTCATCAGATGCAGGTAGGATTTTGAAATGGCTGACCAGATGCGGGAATTCGCATTGCAGTTTTTTACCACTCTAGTAGCCAGACTGGTAGCTGAGCAAACCCTGTTGGCCTACATTGCCATCAGTTTGGTTGCAAAGCACTACTTGATCTAGGCTCTGTTTTATTTCGTCAAATGCTACGATTAACTCGTGAAATAACAGGCATACATCATTCGGAAGCGGCACCATCTGTGCACCTCGATAAAAAATTGGCACTTCTCGATCTGTCTATGTAATCATTCCGTTGTTTTTCAAAAAGCGTGCATGAAGTTTGGGTCTGTTGTCTTGCTTGATACGGTTATCGGTGGGTTCTTTGGCTTTTGGATCTTCCACCATCTTTGCTTACAATGCATGTCTTATGTGCTCAATGCATCATTAATGGAAAAAAGGGGGATCTGTACAACTATGGCATAAGCATGAAGTATGTGATTTTTGCAATTAGAGCGGGTATATATTCATGTAAGTTCCTGAATAAAAAGCGGCTCGAAGTTAGTGCTGTCTTCTCTATGCCTCATTCTTATGTCTATGTTTCCTTGCGCTACACATCTGCAGTTATGCAACCCTGCTAACCTGTCCAACTTGCAGCAATCGCCTCGGAACTGCAATTAATGCAGTGAAATGTGATATACTGTGAATGAACAGTGTTTGTTCGTTGCTTTACAGTTGAACCTTTTTATAAGAGACATTTGCATACAACTGACATCATCACATGGTTGTCTGCACCATGTCCTACTAGTTGGACCTCTTTTGTAAGGTGCACTCCTGAGGGCAATTGGTTATAGCAGACAAATTATATTTAAATTATTGTTGGCAGTTTTACTTGCAACAGATATATTATCTCTAGATGCAGGTGCTTCTGGCTGCTACCTGCAGTTAATCTGTTGTGGTAACGAAAGGAAATCATGAAGTAACGCGAAAAAGATGTAGCAGGGAAAAAATTTTGTTCTAAGTGGCATGGTCCACCAGGCGAATTTCCTTACCTTGAGGCAAGTCATGTACAGTAAGATGTCTTTTATATAAAAGGAGACACTCAAGGCACTTGGGAGACATGTCTCTTGTAACCAAAGATGCTAAAGCACTAAGGGGAGTTGAACAAGACCACTTCGTTATTTGTAAGCACCAAGGTATGTTCCAGCACTGCTACATGAAAATGCCCATAGTGTCAAAGAAGGCATTCATATAAGTTTGCTTTTTAGTGATTACAGATAGTGTTAGGTTCTTACCCAGTTTTGTAGTTAAAGCTCTGCACTTTCTGCCCTGCAATTTGTTCGTCCCACTTTTCTAGTTTTTCATCAAGTGGACATTAACAGTTTACTTGTGTGAGAATTGCATGAGTTGTAAGCTCTCTAGCACACAAGTTTGTGAGGTCAATGCGTCTGGGTTGCGTCCCTCATGAGTAGTGAAGAACTTACTCTAGGGGCCTAAAACTTGCCCTTAGTAACAGAGGGGTCTTTTGTATGCAGTGTTAACATGGCAGACACAGGAAAACCAATCATACCATCTTCAAATGTGTCTTATAACAAAATCCTACTGCATAATAAACCGTGTGCCATATTTTTCTGTGGTCAATTTACCGTATTTACTCGAATCCAACGCGCATCTTTTTTCTGATAAAACGGGTCCAAATATCGTATGCGCATTAGAATCGAGTGCGAATGAACTACACCGTTACCCTATTGCCGTCGTCACCAAAATGGCTGCCTGCCACGCAGTTCGGGCGCTGTCGAACTGTCACCGGCTGAAGAACAAACTAGCGGCGCGGCGGTGTTTGGCGCGCATAGTTTCTGTAGTTTCTATGCCGCCGCGAGTCTCGCGCTGAACGAGGCACATAATGCGTAGGCCGATGATACTCGCCGCGCCGGCTTGGCCGTCTCGCGGCCAACCAAAGTCGTACGTCACCGATGCAGTCGCTGAGACGTCAAGCCGCATGAGCTTTCGGTAGCGTTTGCGCGGGCGCCCATAAGGGGACATGTTTCCCATCACCGCACATGAAACAGCTCATCATCGCATTTCTCCCTCATATCTGTTCAGAGCCTGGCGACCTGTGGCTCTGTCGTGCGCGCTGCATGGCGTCCGAGATTGCATCGCGGCAATCTCGAAGACCACGCCCTGACCATGCTTACAGCCTGCGTAGCACGCATGGCAGCACACGGTAGCGCATGTGAGGGAACTGTAATAGCACGGAGGAATACAGCACTGCGAGTAAAGGACGTTACCGCCGCTTGCACACCGCTATGCCCGGTAACGTGCGGTAGTTTGATCGGGATGCAGGAGTTATGAATTGGCGCGCCGAACGTGTTCGAGACACCGCGGATCGAGTGAAGCGGAAGAGCCCTAGCGCGGCCGTTCAAGGGACTGCAGAGGTTCAAAGTTGGCAGTGCGTTGTGAAGCAAGTGCATTCATTACACGAGTATGGCATTTGTTTTTAACTAAGGCCCCTTTTTTTCGTGTCACGAAAATGGGAGCGCATTGCAATCGATGTTTCACTTCGTTTTTTTTTGGTCTCGGGAAACGGGTGCACATTACAATCGAGGGTGCGGTAGAGTCTAGTAAATACGGTAGTGGATATATGCCCAGATCAATATAACGGTTGATCAGGAAATGGAAACATGGTACCCTTCTTATAAAGCACTAAAACTGCTACCTGGTGCATGTGTAGTATTAAAGGGCCCCTAAACAACCTTGGGGTGCAAAATTTGTTTTAAAGATATAACTGCGCTCCTGTGCGATGTGAACATGCTCCCGCAAGAATTTTGCGAATAGGTGCAATAATAAAGTTACACGGGTTTAAGTGGCCGCTTGCGTCGGTTTCGTTTTCTAGGTCAGCCTCCCCACCCTTCTCTACCGAGGAGAGGGTAGGCGAGGCACGCCGTCGAGACTCCGCCCACTTTTGACACGTGACATGACGCGAGCAAGTGACGTCATTGACGCTTGCGCTGCAGTTCTGGTTGCTCCTGCGCTCACGCCGGTGGGATGGCCGCAGGATCTGACATAGACCTGGTTTTGACCAATCAACGAGCTACAACTGCGCAAAGTTGTTCGCGGTAGAATGTGACGACACCTAAGATGCGAGGGCGACTGGTCAATCGCACGAAAGAGGCATGGGAATTTGAAATACGGCTACTGTGTGCTATGCAGCACTGTCATTTTCGCAGAATGTGATCGCCGCAACCTTCTCTATGATTGAGTTAGCTTGTTTGGGCGGCTTAAAAAAGGTAGGAGCCTGTTTAGTGGCCCTTTAAGGTGTTGAGCTGTATTCTATTATAAAGAAAAACAAATGGAAGTGGGCAGGGCATGTAACGCATCAGACGTAAAACCAGTGGCCTCTAAGGGTGACAAACAGATGTCAAAGAAGCAAAGCATAGTAGGAGCTGCTGCAAGCTGACCATATCTGCAGCATGAGCATACCCTTTTGCTTTTAAGGTCCTTTGTTCAGACAAGCAAGGACTACAGCTATTTTCCAGACACTACTGTAAACAGGTGCAATAGAGCCAACTTCAAGGCCACTATAGGCAAAAAATTTCAGCATCGAAGGGAGCCTTATACCCCTGTCACACGGGCACTTTCAAGGTCCTTTGAACTAAAGCTTCTTTACTTAAAAGGAGCGGGTGCGCTGTCACACGGGCGCGCGGAGGGAGCATTAGTTGAAAGGAGCTTCTAGCTGACGGAGTCCGCATTTGTCCCTTGAGGCTCTAAAGGACTACCCTCGTTCGCAGGTGGCAGACTGCAGAAAAAGATGTTTTACCTTGGAGTCAATCCAACGCGCTTTTATTTAATAAAAAGCACCTTTCACGGTATCTTAGAATTTACAAACCCTGAAAGCTCTGCTGATAGACACAGTTTTTTATGTGTCGCCCGAAAATCGCACAGCTTGAGGGCAGGTGCACTGTAGCGGTGACGTTGCGGTCACCTGCTGGGGTGGTGTGGCTAGCTGGGCCTGGGTGTCAAGATTTTGTCTGCTGCAGGCCGAGGTGTCTTCAGCATATTTTCGTACCAACCGCCGGCGACACATTTTTCTACTGCACATTCGAGAACATGTGTCATGTGCCGGTGCATTTCCAGATGTTGGGCAAACGTCAGCTAAGTATTTGAATGTTGTTATCGGCGTAAAGTGATACCAGAGAGCATCTTTTCCTTCAGAAGATTGGGCACATCGCGATAAAGTGGGCGCTGCGATGAATATTTGATCCTCGCACGCTAAGAGTCTCGTCGCACATGTTTGGAGGTGTTGCGATTAAAAAACAATCAAGAACAGCGACAAACACGGAATTGAAGTGTGCATAGCTGGCAAAATACGGTGTACACAGCGGCGCACTGTTACGACTACATCTGTGTTTGGCGAATTATTTCCGTTACTTTTAGGTGTTAACTTTGTTTTATCAGTGTCGAAAAACAATATATTTGATAAGAAAAAGTAGGAAAAGCACGCACAACTAATTTATGGGGGCCTCGGAGCCATATTATTTTTCTCATTTCGGAGCGATAGGAGCGCCAAGCATACGTTGTGACTTTTGTTAAAAGCTTCAACGGAAACTGTATAGCACCGACTCAGCTCCCTTGAGCTAATGTTCCTTCGATGTCGCTATGCTCCTTTACCTCAAAGGAGCTTTGGTATGCCCATGTGACTGGGGTATTACTCTGCATGCAAGTCCTTGTTGGTTTGAATTCATTATTGTAGGTAGCACACACTGAACGACGATCAGAACACAAACACCAAGACACAGCGCAGACTATAACCTGAAGTTTATTCTTGACAGTGCGCATATACAGTAAAACCTCGTTATAACGAAGTAGAAGGGGGATTGGTAATGACTTTGTTATAACCATTAGTTCGTTATAACCAATATCAATTTCATATATAAGAATTTCAAGGGGAATTGCGATTGCTTAGTTATATCCAATAGCTCGTTATATCCCAGTTCGTTATAACGAGGTTCTGCTGTAAATATACTCCTCAAGAACATCGTCATGGTTGGTGCGCATGAACACACAAAGCGAGCATTTCCTTTCATATAGAACAATAAAAGTATAACAACCTAAGATTGCTAAGCAATCCACACACTATTTTGTTTTACTGAGCAGATTAATTTCTTTACTATTCAATGGTATGGAAGGATGACTAAAGCATGTACCTTGCAATTCTGAAATCTTCCACGCTTCTACAATCTCTCATTTGATTAGGGCTGAGAAAATAAATTTGTTCAAAAAATGGTTTACTGGGCTTTTTTGTACATTGCGCACAGTGCACAGCTATATGCCGGTTTGGTCTGCCTTTCAGGCTAGCCATGTGCTCTTTTAATGTAACATTTACACAACGGCCTGTCTGTCCTACATAATAGTGGCCACATTTAAACGGAATCTTATATCCTGCATTTTTCTTACACTTTAGAACGTAGTGCTCGGGTCACTTTGAGCATTTATTTATGTTAGTGTCAGGTGCTTCCTTGTGCATGCTGCTTACTACTGGGTGAGATGTATCATGTGAATGAAGCGTTTTCAGGAAGAAACAAAATGGGTCGTGTTTGTCCAGCATGTACGAGGAAGCATGTGAATGATATCATTGGGGTTTCTGTTTTTAGGGGCAAAGCACCTTAGGGCCGAGGCCTGTCCATTGGCGTCCGGACCTCTCCTTCTCATCCTCGTTAGCAGATGCTGATGCAGGCAGCGTCTGCTAGCGAGTTTCTTGATTGAAAAAAACGACTGCTCGCGCTCCCGTACCATTCACCGGTGACCCTGTATATATAGGCACTGGATCTTCACCTGCATTGCAGTGCTGGTGGGAGATTTTTCTTGTGCATGGTGGAATCGTAAGGACTTGCAGCATGCGCATTAACTAAAGGTAATCCGGAACTCGGCACTCTACGACGTGGGAGCGCAGGAACCTCATAAATACCAGGAGCATGAATGACAACGCGTGTGTACACATGCGTTGTCACTCATTTATATGCATGAGCAGGCAATGTCACAGGACATACAGTTACACCGAACAACCCCCAGCGCTCCACCCACTCACCATGATTCACTTCGTGGAGATGTGTGGATTTTTTTCTGTGGTTTTGTTGGTTTTATCTTGATTTTATTGAAGGGGTGTCCCATAAATATGCAAGCTGAACCAAAATCAACAGTTAGCTGAAGACAGCACTCTGTCCTCTGTCTCATTTTTGTGCTGCAAGGTTTATGAAGATGAACAATTACAGTAGAATCTCGTTAATTCGGCCCCCATTAATTCAGAAATTCGGATAATTCGTCATTCCCACACCCTCCCTTCAAAAATGTTCATAGCACTATGGCAACAAATATTCGCTAATTCGACGCAAAATTGCACACGCACTGGTTAATTCGGACTGGAGGCAAGCCAAAGATGGCGAAACTGAAACTGCATCTCTGAGGCCATAATATTTATCGCATTGCATTTTCTTTGCCACACGTGTGCAAACTTATGGTCTCAGAGATGGGCTCCGGCAGCAACGGTGCACTGTCGATGCTGATCACGGAGGCCAAGGAAAGCCGCATTTTTTTTTCAAAACTTATGAAAGGGGACGCAAGGTGGTCATTTTGAAGCACGCATCTTCCTGTCAACGGCGGAAAAGGATAACAAAGAAACAAGGCCTCAGATTGATAGCGTGTGGACCTGCAGGCATCGGTTGTGCTTTTTCCCCCCCTCTTTGGTGCGTTGTGACATATCGGCATATCGGAAGTGTTGGTGCGTGAGGTGGTGGTCGGGCCATAGTGGTGGTGTCATATATCTCCGTGCCGTGATGTGAGAACTGGAGGAGGCGTCCGACGAAGACCCGTGTGATGAACAACGCCCGGTGCGTCGTACCGCAAAAGACCGCAGATGCTCTCGTCATTCTAGAGGAGTTTTGTTACGATGTCCCAGGCTTGCGATGTCTTGCGCTAGAGGGTTTGTCACATGCCCATAAACTAGTCCTTGCCGCCCAGCTAACCACAAAAAAACAAACAAGCATCACGGACTACCTCTCAAAATATAGGTATGCGATAAAGGAATTGAAAATGTGTGTTTTTGTTATGCATTTGTTAATTCGACATTCGGATAATTAGAACATTTTACTGTATTGTGCTTTGTGCATATAGTATGGTCTCAGTCACATTTCAAATGCACTGTGTTGCTACATATGGCCATGTTAAGGAAGCGCAACCTCTGCAAGCCATGTTTTTCCTCCCTCTCTAAGCAAACCCAGCATCATTGTGTTTCCAATAAAAAATTAAATATTAGATAATTGTTATCACTTGAAGAAAAGTGCACAAAAGATCATCCTTTTATCTTTGTTAAAGAGGTTGTGAAAATAACTTGGAGATGCCCGGTTGTAATTTTCCCTGCTTCAGTATGCATTCAACAAGCCAATTCTAAAATATTTCGGTGAAATATTCAGTGCACATTTAATAACGCTCGTTTGAAACCCCAGCGTTCTTGCACACCTGGAATGACTATGTGACACTACCGGCCGGCATGGCACTATTCGATGACGTTGCAGTAAGATATTTTTAAGCTCAAAGGCATAGTGAACTCGCATCTACTCTAAAAGAATCAATTTACTTGAAAGCTAGAAAGAAAGAAAATACTTTGAAACCGTGCGGTGCCGCCATTTGGAAGAAAAGCTGCAGCACGGTTTGTTTTTCCGTGGCCTCCGAGGGCGCGCCAACCACGGAGCTATGGCGACTAGTAACATGACGTCAACTGCAGAATTGAGGGGAACGTGCGCAGTGAAACAGAAACCACGATTTTTATTGCTCTAAATCAACCAACACGATGCAACAGAACAATGCATATTGTTGTTTGGGGGGTTGGGATCCCGAATATGCTCTTAGTACAAAATGTTCAGAAAATGTTTCACGACCCCTTTAATTTATGGCTAGTTTGCAGGACCTTAAAAACAAATGCAGAAGAATTGGACAGGCTTTTTGACAGCCAGTTACAAATTATGACTGAAACGGTTGTTTTTTGTTGGCTTGAGCTAATGGCCTATTTTCCTGCTTTTCAGTTTCAGCTCATCGATGGCTCAGGGCTGCACTGACCAATAAACGGGACTCTGCTGGTGGTTTGTTCTTCAGACAAATGTACAGTAACTTCGTAGTCTTGAAATACAGGACATCTCTCAGCTGGCCTTTCTGTGTTTGTTGTTTTAATTTCACCTTACCTAGACTACCGAGCTACGAGCTTGTGCAAGTGCATGGTAGGCCTACAGGTACAAAGGAATGCTGCATGGCACACCGAAACAGCACATTACTATCTCTGTTAGTTGCTTGCATATGTGATTCTTTTCCTCCTATCACTCTGTGTTGCACTGCTTCCTGACACATTAATTATTCATCAAAGCTGCTATACAGGCAGCAACCATACAAAGGCATTGCAGGCACCATCGATTGCAGCTTAAGTCTTATATGTGACTGTAACACAGCGAAAACGTTTTAAATTTGTTACGTACTGACATTGCAGTTGTGGTTGCATCCTGCATATGACAGTTCTCGCAGTTTACCTGTGACCGCGACCATCACATGAAGGGTATAACTGCGACTGCAGTATCAGTACATAACAGATTTAAAACAGTTTGCCTGTGGTACAGTATTGGCAATCTTGATAGGTACTACGGCTTTAGTAACGTTATGCCGTGGTACAGGACCGGTAATGTTAAAGAGCACTACGTTTTCAAAATTGGTCTCTTATTCTACGGCATTGGTAATGTGTATAACTACGGCGTCAGCAAGAAATAGTGCCATTACGAAAAGTGCCTGGCATCAAGAGTTAACGGGCTATATTCCTGTTCTCTGATTCTACGGCATTGGTAATGTTGTATCTAACTACGAGGGAGGGCTTCAGCAACAAATAGTGCCGTTACGAAAAGTTCCTGGCATTAAGAGTTAACCGGTTATATTCCCGTACTCTGATTCTATGGCGTTGGTAATGTATCTAACTACGGCTTCAGCAAGAAATAATGCCGTTAGGAAAAGTTCCTGGCATCACGAGTTAACAGGCTATATTTCTGTCATATGACGGCCTTTTTTTTACAGTGTATGTTAGGGAGCCTACATGACTGTCTTTTTTAGGGTGGCGACAGCCTTTGACACACCGCATGCTGCCAACGCAGCGCTGCCCGCCAAAACACAATGTTGCCGGAGGGAAACGGTGCACTGTTGGCACCATCTTGGGTCCCACGCACACTGCAAGTGCTTTTGCCGGATGCTTCCTGACTGATTCGCCAATAAGGCTGGCCAGAAGGTAGCGATAGCGCTTTAAACACCTTGAGCGGAGCCTGAGAAACAGATATGCCTGGGTGCTGCATGCCCCTGTGCAGTAACCACAGCAGAAAGGGTCTGCGAATGTTGCACTTCCGAAGAAGCCCGAGCCGATGGAAACGGCTCGCTGAAGTGAAGCGAGACAGCAGGGAGCCCACCGCTGCTTCTCATCTTTGCTCCGTGAGTATTGTGTATCTTATGGAACATTTTTTGCTGTGTGTGCAATTTGGATGTGCTTGTGCATGTAGCCACATAAGGAAAGGTAAAGTTGCAGTAATGACCCTTCAGGCGAGGAAGCCCGCATACGCAGTTTGCTCGTGTGCAGACTTTCATGAGCTGTATCCTCTTTCGCGCCAGCTTCGCTTTGTGCCCGCATTTAGTCCAAGAGCCGTTGGTGTGTGATTAGGATTTTTTGCGATTTGTTGGTGGACTTTGCATCGACACCGTACGAAGCTACATTGCAGCTACACGCGCAATAACGTCTCCGCATTAGTGGTGAAGAAGCCAGCTGTAATGAACTCTAGCTGTCTGACCACAAATACGTCTGGAGCGAGTCTAGAGTAGTCGACTCTGTGTTAACTTCATACGGTGGTCTAGAAAATGCTCCTCCGTTCCAGGACGCGTAAATTGAGGCTTCGGATCCCAACAAAAAATTGCATCTTCTGAAAGTACCTTCTCATGGGAAATGTCATGCTGACTGTTTAATTAACTGTTCAACTGTTTGCTGCATTCCAAGAAATGTTCTGGTACAGTCATGCCATTTTAGTGCAGCTTAGACATCCTAGTTCAGTGCTTAAATTTGCCCTGTATTATCTCTAGTAACAAAGCTAGAACAGGGGCATGCAATAAGGCAAAGCAATAAGGTTTAGTTTTCGTCAGTTGGACATGCTACGTTAGAACAGTCCAGTGCTCGCTTGCAAGCTAGTCAATCATGGGCACGTTACCAGTAAAACGTAAGTGTTACAGTTACAGTTACCTAAGCCAGAAAAGTAACTGTGTTACAGTTACTCAGCTTCTAAAAGTAACTTGTTACAGTTACTGTTAAAAAGTAATGTCATTACATTTCTGTTGCTGTACAAGATTAATATACAGCAAATGAAATTACAGTTCTTTCAACGGAAATATATGAAGGCGTGCAGTTAGTTGAAGTTGCTCGTAGCAAAGCGCCAGATAAGAGGAATGGAATGGGACTCACTCAAAAGCCCAACATCAGCAATCTTTGCGTACGCCTCATTTTCTGTAACAACTTTTTTATTGATTGTCGGGAATTTATTTACAAAATATGTTGGGACAGCCTGGTGCTACAAAGGGCTCCTACATGCTCGTAAATGAAATGGGAGCTCATCCTGAGATGCGACAAAGAGGATAGGCCCCTTCGAGCTATTGCTGCCGGCACTTTGTGAAGTGCTTTTTGGAAGCACCGCCGCTTTGAGAACTGAACGTGTGCGAAGCGCCTGTTTTTAGGTGGTTTCCGTGCGGGTGGTCACAAAGAAATGGCTGGCCACGTGAAAAAAATTAAGGACGCTGCACCGGCCTCTGAACAACAGTGACTTTCGTCACTTAGGCCGACCACACTGCCATGTTGCGCACATTTCTGTGAATGGGGGTGGGGTGAAGAACCCTTCGCCGCCCTTTTTTGTCGCCTACCGACGGTGCTTTGCTCGCCTTTGTAGAAAAAAATTCTTCACTTCTGTCCAGGAAACATGTGAGCCCATTTACAAAAAGAAAAAAAAGAAGAAAAGGAGGGCCATGAGATGTCCGTATCATTCACAGCATTGCAATACAAGCTATACGCCGTAAAAGTATTCCGCTAGTGAGATACAAATACATTTTGCAAATTTATCTAGATACAGAGGTACACATGGTCATAAATATTTAAGAGAAACATAGCTATAGTCTTGTATCGCGACACTTCCGAGCCCTGCTTTTGAGAAATGTTGCTGCTTGATATTTTTTAAAGGAAGTAACTATAACGGCATTTACAGTTATAGTTACTGTGTAAAAAGTAAGCGTTACTGTTACAAGTTCCTCTAAATAAAAGTAACTAGTTACAGTTACAAGTTACTGAAAAAGTAACTAGTTACTGGTAACACATTACTAGTAACTAGTTACTGCCCAAGACTGAAGCTAGTACATCTGGTACATGCATCTTGCTCATGGCTCTGTTTCATTGGTTTACCAAATAACCATTCGTGGTTAGGCTCAAATCGATGTGGCCTTTTGTTATTCCAGGCTCATTTTGATTCCAAGAAGAAGAAAGCATTTAATGATAGGAAAGGAGGAGATGTCGACCTGGAAAGTGAGTCTCTGTCCTGCTACTCCTCACAGAAGTAAGGGGAAAAGGGATAAATAGAGATAGAGGGAGGTATGTGAGGTGACGATGGTAAAGTACAATGAGTCACTTACAAGTCCTATAAGCGGATGTGCACCATGAACTTCCAACAGAGGGGACAGGATGGTTTAAGGAAATTTCGGCCAGATGTCGTTCCTACAGTGTTCCTTTCTCGCAGTAAGTGTGAAGGAAAGATTGGTCTATATTTTATGTGAGGCTCACTCATAGATATGGTGTACAAAGTACGTTTTGACATACACGCTCACATACCTGCTGTGGCTGCATTATGATCAAAGCACATTGCTTGTACCATATTTCAGCTTTGCAAATTAATTGAACTATGAGTATAAAAATAAGGCACTGCATGTGAACATTTATGTGGGACAGACTTGTTGCTAATGTGTAATGAATTAATCTTGCCGCTGTTTGCAGAATGTATTGGCAACTACAAAAAGCACTGCTTTGTTTGGCAGCACTACTGAACTAAAAAAAGATGGCGTAGCCATCTGTGTTTCGCTTAGTGCTGTGCTAACGTTACTGCATTGCGGCATTAAATCGTGATTTTTTGAAGGTGAAAATGTGCGTACGTGCTGCTGACCACCTCATATTAAATTGGTCTGAAGGATTTCAGTAACGAAAGGGCATAAATGTAGTTGCACTTCATGTGCAAACGTCCAGCCTGCTTAGCAAGTTGCTTCTAATATGTTTCGAAAATTGGGAACCTTCCAAGCGAGCCTGAGGTTGAGGTAAGCTAGTGTTTGTAGGTAGCAAGCCTCTAGGAGAGCGTGTTTTCTTAGAATCAGATATATTTCTGCAGATTTCGGTTCTGTGCAGTGTCTGAAAGCTAAGTTGTCTTATGGTTCCTAAGCTGAATGCCCCAAAACCTCGAATAAGCACTTTTTGTGGTTACTCTTATAATTTTTGCAAACAGATGAACTGCAGTTTGCACAACATTGTCTATGTACAATGCCTAAGTAAAGCAGGCACACTGTACGTGTGTGCATCATACCTCCCGCCTCACTACTTTATTTAATGTGTCAAAAAGTAAGTCAGTGAGAATATCTCTGCCACTTCATTTGAGCACCAGTGACACGATGGCTGGCACAGAAAAAACTTGGACCATCTCCCCGAAGGGAACCCTGATGGGATGCGAAGCAGCAGCGTTGCTCACGGGTGGCATCACGGGTTGAACGGCGCTAACGCGGGTGCTGAAAGAACAGTTTGAAGCGAAACTCGGTGTAGCGTTTACTGGTGTAAACGTTTGTTTGAAACGCAGACACAGGAGGCGAGCGGGCGTTGGAGCCGGCAGCTGCGGGCGCTCCGGTGGGTGAGGGAGAGAGTGACGTACGCGCGCACCTGCGAGGGAAGCGTGCGAGGGGAGCGTGACGTCAACGCCCAGCTGCGGCGTGACCTACTTGGCACCACTCCAACACCTGCGCCGAGGGAAGCGCGTTGCTTCGTGCTTGTGCGGACTGACGGACAGCGTTACACAGGCTAGTCAAAGAGCTGCTTTGCATCTAAAACAAGCATAGTCAAATTCCGCATACATGCAATGTATTTAAAGCCGCTTGCCTGTAGACGAAATTTTACATCTGCAACTTGAGGAGTCTACATGATATTTAAAGGGCCCCTAAACCACCAAGTGGTCGAAATTTAGTTGTGGTGTTGCTTTTATGCCAGTGTCCGCAACAAACACGTAGCCGCAAAAATTTTTCGAAACGGTGCCGAAATAGCCGAGTTACATGGGTTTGATTATCAAAACGCGGCGCTTGCTTATTTCGCTCTCTCCTGCGCCCACCGGCCGCTTCCCGGTGCCACCTCCCCGCCGAGTGCTCCTCCGAATGTCAAGTGACATACATCGCCGATGACGCGCATCCGGTTGACGCGCCTCCGCCGGGCTCCCGCGTTCGCACAAGTGTTCTGTTGGTGCTGTGCCAACGGTCTCTGTTAGCGCTATGCGTCGTGTTCTGACAGTTGCTGCAGTTTCTAGTCGGCTGTACCTCACTTGCACTTGTGTAGCGTAGTGCATTTGCGAATTCACACGCGAACAGCACACGAACGACACGCGACGAGGAAACCAAACAGGCAGGGAGCGCGTGCATTTGCTAGCAGACTAATCAGAAGTCGAAGTTCTCCTTCGACCAATCAGCATAGCCCGGACTCTTCTGATGTCACCAAAAACAACAATGTCGTCACAGCTAACTTTGGCATGCCGGAAATGGCCGGCGAGGCGCACGGGAATGTTTTTCGAGTTCGTGGCGCGGCCGCCACGCGTAGCACTGCCGCTTTTGACATCGATCATGGTGACGGCATTTTCAACTTGATGCGCGTGTTAACTTGAAATGTTCAAAAAAATGTCGGGGGTGGTTTAGGGGCCCTTTAAACACACACACACACAAACACACACACACACACACAAATAATGCTTTGCTCAATGGGAAGAAAGACGACATCACGAGTGAAATGTTCAGGACAGACCAACATATTAGGCATGAATTTCTTGCCATTGTGTGACGTACCCGTGTCGCCTATTGCAGCATGTCATCTGCTTCTCGCGGGGAAACCCCCACATTGCAGCCTTTCCACCATGGTGACACGTTTATACTCCATTTCATACATAAGGTGCAACGCTGTGATGGCTATGCAAGTAGTCCGTAAAGAAAAAGAAAAGGAGAGGTGTATCACTCCCACAAACATAAAATGCAAACTCATATTTCGATTGTTTCCCCAGAAATAGGAGCATGTTTTGTCAAGTTGATGAGAAATCTGTTATGAGTTAACACTGTAACCGAGGCATTTATTCCTTTTTGCTCACCACAAGCAGCGTACTACTTTTTGGTCGTGGAAGTTAACAGTGTAAACACGAGCACTAGCTTTGATGACATTGCACCTGATGTATGAAACCAAGTATAGGTGCACAGGAGTAGTCTTTTTACTTTTGTCATTTTTCAGGTAGGTGCACGACTGCATGGTGACACTTAAATAACTATACAGCTGTTTCTGTAGCGAGCGGTAATGTGATATGTTACCTTTATAGGCCAACTCTGGATCAACTGTTTTTATTCACGACCACTAGACAGTGAGCATTTAGATGGAATCAAGAGTAGATCAAAGGACTTGACAAAATCTGCAATTACGCAGCTTGATAAGCCTGTGGCTCATCAGTAAATATGTTTCACCATTAGCGTGACACTGTGGTTGCTACAAATAGGCTTACAGAATGGTGCACATGTCAAAAACACGAGAAAATGAGGAACCACTCTGAAGCCAACATTATGAAGTGCATGCATCCTATTAAGGTTTACATTTCATATAGCTAATAGTATTGGAAAGCAATAATGTAATTGTACTTATTATGTCTATTAAGAAGGAAATGCAACAAAAGCACAGAGTATTTGGTGTACCTTGGGCCTGGTGGGCTTAAAACCCAAAGTTCCCCATGTGTTGCCTGGTAGCGTGAAATTTAACCAAGGAATGCTTTCATGCCGGGACACTTACCTGTATCAGTATTAAGAGATTTAAGAACAAATTGTTGCTTTGAAGGGAGGAAGTTCTTTCATGTCTGAATATTGCTTTTTTACCTTTAACAGCAAAGCTACTTAAACCTGAGAGAAGATCTCATGATTGCATTTTTTCATAATGCAAGGACACTAAACCCACAGATTTCAGAAAAATTTATGCTCGTACTATCTGGTCATGTTAAACAAATGCTTAGCTCTTGAACTGATTACAAACAGGTTCATCCAGATTTGCGCAGTGAAATTGTAGATTTAATATGGTAATGAAGCCATAATTATTGTGCCATTACTTTCTAGATGGTTCATTCACTAAAAAGAAATGGTGACATCAGGTGGCATGAATAACAGCACAGGGGTCCTTCTAAAATATGGCTGGCAAAATTGTGGCCAAATGTGTGACTGCATAGATTAGCCAGTTTGCAGTACTGCTACTTGTGTGAAAGGCATATTTTGATTTTAACAGGATGTAAAACTGAAGAAAAAGCTTTGTTCTTAAAAATTAATTTGTCATTTGTCATTGATATTATCATCTGTGTTATTGAAGCTAGGTCGAATATTGTAGTCGCAAGCAGATCTGCTGCTTTTCTTGAAAACAGCCTGTGCATCTCTTGCAGACACCTCCACATGCTGGAAGACACCAGGGATGCCTGGCTGTCTTGTGCAGTCGCCGTGTCCTGCAACTACTCCACAGCCACGCCTACCTCTGGGTGACATTTCAAACGACAGTGCTCACGTGAAAGTTCTTGTTGCAGAGGAAAGGTCTTGTAACCCAGGTAGGGAAAACAGTGAATTTTGATATTTATAATGGCATCATGCTTTCTCCCACTGCACCCTATTCACTCTGGAAGTTGGAACCATACATGATTACAATCATAAACGAGCCTGTGACTGTGGATGAGGGTGCGGTGATATGGATGAAGTCAATGCATCTGAACTTTTTAAATGTTGGGACACGGCTCCAGATTCATCTTTAAAAGTCAGGTGCACTAAGGGTGAACGAAGGATCCAGTAAGATCTGAGGTGCTGGTAACATCTGCGGCTATGGTATTCTGTTGCTGAGCTCGGTGTCATGGGTCATATTTTCACAACTACTGGACAGCATGTGTCAGGGTGCCTCCTTAACTTCACTCTGGTAAGGAGTATGGTGAACAATCAGTAAAGTGGTTAATACTGTTCACGGCATATAGAACTGTAAAAACGAGTGTTTCTGTACTTGTGGCACACTCATTATTAATTTATGAACACTAAAGATATGACAAGCAGGCCCTGCCATGGTGGTCTAGTGGCTATGGTACTCGGCTGCAGATTCGAAGGTCACGGGATCGAATCCCGGCTGCGGCGGCTGCATTTCGATGGAGGCGAAGTGTTGAGGCCTGTGTACTGTGCGATGTCAGTGCACGTTAAAGAACCCCAGGTGGGTCGAAATTTCCGGAGCCCTCCACTACGGCGTCTCTCATAATCAATGGTGGTTTTGGGACGTAAAACCCCAGAAATCAATCATATTACAAGCAGTATATATGAACTTGCTTTCTCATAAATGTGCCATTTTATTCTATATCTTGGTGCTGGTTAACATTGCAGTCTTGGTTTCAGCTTTGTGTCATACCCAGTAAGTTGGCATTTGTTTTGAAAAGCTGCGAGGATATGCTGTGGCACTGCAAGAGCATTAGTGCATTAAGAGCGTCAAGGTTTGAAGAATGCAGTATTGCGTTCATGGGATCAACCTGTATTCATATATCCTAGACTTGGAAGGGGGAACTTGTTGGCTTTGAAGGACAGAAATTTGGGTGAGTTTTTAAGAGTTCATGTTGAATTAGAAGCATAAAAAAAGCTTCTGAGTTCGCCTTATTGCGCATCCCGTTACACTAATTTCCAGCTAAACCTGCTTATAACGAACCTCCATATAACGAATTCCTGGATATAACGAAATTTTTCTATTCCCCACCGTTACTCCAAAGAAGCACATGCATTTGAGACCTCTATCTAACAAAGTGCCAGAGGGAGACCCGCTTGAGATAACTAATTTTCCCCACCGACAACCTAGAGATGTTGACCCATATTTTGTCACTTTTGTGCAAGCAACAACCGGAAGCACCTTCTCCGCCGCGACGAAATGCGAAGCGACGGCATCGCACTTGGCGCTTGAAGGCACGGCGACTGCAAGGCGAGAGCGAGCACACATGTGCAAGCGCGCGGGAGGCGGGCCTGCATCCCTCGACCGGGCGATTTTGCCGCCGCGGTGTGTCCTTTCCCCCTCACTTCAAACCTGATACCGCCGCTTGCTGCACCTGGCCTAGCCCACCAAGCCATGGCGGCTTAAAGAAAAGAGAAAAAAAACGAGTTTTTGTTTGTTGTGTTTTTTTCAACGTGCTGGCAGCGCCATTTTTGGTTACTGCGCAAGTCTCTGCGCTTCACTTCGCTAACCTGATGCTAGGTGACAGTGCTTGTTGGGCCTAGCTCGCGGGGTCAGTGGTGGCGCACCTCACGGGAAGCTTGCCCTTGACAACACAGGGATCGAGCGCACAGGAAATAGCGCTCATGGGGTGATTCAAGGGTAGCGCGTGTGAAATGATTTAAAAAAAGGAAATGGAGACAGACAGTGGTAAACTGGAGGACACAGGCGCGTTCGCAGCTGACAAATGGCTCTAGCAGCATTCTCCGTCGCCTTGGAAATCCTATCCTCAGAGGGCACGCGCGTGACCCGCTGCTGCAGCGGCCTTTTTTTTCTTCCCTGTGTTCATCGCCCCGCCATGGTGGTCTAGTGGCTAAGGTACTCAGCCGCTGATCCGAGGGTCGCGGGATCGAATCCCGGCCGCGGCGGCTGCATTTCGATGGAGGCGAAATGTTCAGTCCCGTGTGCTGTGTGATGTCAGTGCACGTTAAAGAACCCCAGGTGGTCGAAATTTCCGTAGTCCTCCACTACGGCGTCTCTCATAATCAGAGCTGGTTTTGGGACGTTAAAGGGGGGAACTTGTTGGCTTTCGAATCGCGAAAAATGCCAAAAAAATCGATTTTTTGAAACTAGTATGTTCAGTTTCTGCAACTCTTTCTTTCATTGATTCCAAAATATCTTTGCTGAAAACCGCGTAGAAATGCCCTAAATAATTCATTTCACTAGCGAAGGAGGCGAAAATCATGCGCAAGTAACGAAAAAAGTGCATTTTTCAAACCGCAATAGCTCCGCGACCACGCTACCGGCTGTCACCATCTTGGGCGCGTTGAAAAGAGCAGTTCTCCGTCTTCAAATTTCCCGCTTCAGCTAGCTCCTCCCCGCCAAAACAAGCGCACAAAAAGCAAATGTTCGAAGGTCGTTTTGAGAGCTCCTACCCATAGAGTTTCCTACTAAAATACTAGAGGGAAAACTGGCGCTGGTGTCTACGGGAGTTTCAAACAAGGCGGTTGAGCCAGCATGGGAAGGATGGGTATGACATGGATTTGCCTAGTCTTCGTTGTTTTGGCTTCATATGGCTTTGCCACTAGAAAACAATAGGTCGTTTACGACAACATAGTGCATTAAAACGGAAGATTTAGGAATAACTACTATGTGCGTACGCTTGCACTAGTTGCTTCTTCGCGGTTATAAAAATACTGAATGGTCAGAAATTCAGCAATATTGTGCGATATGGGAATGTTGCCTCCTCTATTTGCGCCCAGATTTAGCGGCGTCCATGAATGTTTAAGCTGCAGATATAGTTGTGTTCGAACTTAAAACATAATTTTTTTCTCTTGTAAGTGACGTGCTAATGTTTTCAAGTATGTAAAAGGTAGGTGCGCCTTCTAAATCTGACAAACGTCCTTTCACTTGCTTCTTTAAGCTCAGTGCAAGTGCTCCACGGCCTTTTTACAAACTATACGGGTGAAGCCGCTGCGCGAGGCCGTAGCAGAAGCGCAGTATCGCCCATCGTATCTTGGTTAGTTTTGTGCAAAAAAGTGATGTAAATAAGCAACCGTGCCGTTAAACTCCGTCAGAAACTGCGCCTGAGCCTTGAACTGAGCTGACTTGAGCGTCGTCTGCAGGCGCGTTTGCCTATCGCCAAATAGGCGTCTACTACGCACGATAACGGTGCGTCTGCTTGGCGCATTGGGTCAGCGTTGAATTAATCAGACAGCGGAATCGAAATGCTGTAGTACAAGATATACGGACAGTCTTGTCTCAAGGGATATATGTAATACGTGAAAGCGACCATACGCTTACAGATTCTGTCGCACCTGATACACAAGAAAAAAAAAGCAACCAGAATCGGATTGATAAAATGTGCGAGATGAGGCGCAAATATTTCGAAAGTTGGGTAAAATACCACTGCAAACAATGTGTAGTCATCTATCAACAAACACAACAACGAAAAAGAGCAAACGGTACCTCATCACTGCAAACGACTTTATTAAATGCGACAGTCTGATGATTTGTAGCGGTAAAGCGTACACTACAGCCGCTGCCTTCGTCGCGTAGTGAAAAAGTGTAGTAATGTCAGTCTGTCACTCGTGTAATTGGCGCTAAAAAAACAGGAATAAACAAATCCACCAGAACGTTTGAAGCCGCAGGCACGAAGACTAGACAAATCCATGTCATACCCATCATTCCCATGGCATCTTCACGATCGCAGCGCCAGTTTTCTCTCTAGTATTTTGGTAGGAAACTCTATGCTCCGACCGGCCGCGTCCGCCATATTGCCCGAGCGCGCTTCGCTATTGGTCTGATGCTCCCACGTGGGGCGAACATCGTCTGCTACTTGCGCCTTCCGAGGTTACGGCTGTCGAGTGGCGCTACGTAGTTGCGTGTTCGCACTCGCTCTGTGGTTGCTGATCGACGCTCATTGAGAACGAAACTACATTTTAGTTTGGCAGGCGCACGGGACACATCCGCCGCAAGTACGATCGCGATAAGATAACGGCGGCGTGTCGTGGACATTGCAAAGCGCGTCTTGGACCGACAGACATCGGACCCGCGGACGTTCCGTTTTCAGCAGCGCGGTCGCGTCAGACCTACAAAGGCCATCACGTAGGGGCACCGTGGACTCGCAAGCGAGCATTACGTGCGGTACTTTGAAGCCCCGTGCCGCGCCCACAAACACCGCACGCCTACGGCTCGGAGTCGCGATAGGCCTAACTGCGCATCGGCTGCTGGCGCAACAGCCGAGCACGTCGCACGGCGGCTTTTCGGATTAGTGGTGAGGCATTTCGGGTATTTCGGGCATCGGCTACTCAAACCGCAAGGCAAAGCACGTTGCGCGCCGACTATTCGGAAACGCGGCTCGGCATTTCGCGCAAACGCCGTGGCACCGCTACCAAGCACAGCGCGCACAGACTTGGACCCTGCGATCGCTCAGATCGCTCACATCGCGGACAAATGAAGTGCAGTCAGCGAGCACTGGTAGTTTAGTTTAGGTGCATTTTATGCCTTGCTTAGTATCACTGAAACTTCTTGTGAACGTTCTGACACATTGTATATTGTATGGCTCGCAAAATAGCCAAGGGAAGGGCGAAAGGGGGGGGGGCAGTAGCGTGAAACTGTAGCTACTCAACCTCAACATCTTGCCTCATGAAATAAACTACTCAGAAATCAATCACAGTAACCGCCATGTCTTTACCTTGACCGTCCCCAGTCTACAGGACTAGTGGGAAAAAAGCTGAAACCATGGTGGACCAGAGAGTGTGCAATAGCCAAAAAGCTACAAAATAAAGCATGGTGCAATTTCCGCAGGTACCCTACGTACGACAACCTCCTCGCTTTCAAACAAGCTAAAGCAAAAGCAAGATATATCCGAAAAGATGCAGAAAAATCATCCTGGCAGAAATACATAACCACAATCAATAGCTCAACTACATCCAAAAAAATGTGGGACCAGGTTCGGAAATTCAACGGAGACTACTCTCCATACACAATACCTACACCTACAGACCCAGGTACACAGACATCCCTAGAGGAGCAAGCAGATATTCTAGGCGAACATTTTTACACCATATCCACTTCAGCCAATTACACACAATCTTTCCTGATGTACAGACAGCCGAAAAACAGAAACTACCAGTAACGGGAGGTTTAGATAAACCATATAACACACCTTTAACACTACAAGAGTTAAACACCGTGCTTTCGGCGGGGAAAAAGACAGCGGTCGGTCCAGACAGAATACATTACACAATGCTCGCGCACCTTTCACAGGCTGCCTTACAAGCCTTATTAAACTTCTTTAATATGATATGGAAAAGTGGCAAAATGCTGAACAAATGGAAAATGGCAATCGTCGTCCCATTTCTACAAACTGGAAAACTACCTACGTCACCAGGAAGCTATAGACCTATAGCACTTACAAGCTGCATGGCAAAATCATATGAAAGCATAATAAAGATTAGGCTAACATACACCCTTGAAATAGAGAATCTACTAGACGATCATCAGTGTGGGTATAGGAAAGGTCACTCAACAATCGATCATCTTGTTCGCCTTGAACACACCATACGTGAAGCTTTCTTACACAGACAATACTGCCTAGCAGTCTTTTTTTACCTGGAGAAAGCCTACTACACCACATGGAGATATGGTATACTGAAGGACTTAGCAAATCTAGGAATACGCGGCAGAATGCTTAACTGCCTGTCGGACTTTCTATCAAACCGAAACTTTCAGGTACGGCTGGGCTCCGCACTATCGCGTGTTTTTGTCCAAGAGAATGGTGTGCCACAGGGTTGCGTATTAAGCACCACACTCTTCGTAGTCAAAATGAATTCCATAAATAGAGAAATCCCACCTTCCATAATGCATTCACTATATGTAGACGACCTTCAAATAGCATGTCGGGCTTCAAGTATATCCACATGTGAAAGGCAGCTCCAGCTCACAATCAACAAACTGATCAAATGGGCAGATCAAAATGGCTTTCGCTTTTCCACTCAGAAAACCGTTACCGTACTATTTTCGCAAAAGCGTGGGTTGCATCCGGATCCTGTTCTTAAAATAAACAATAGCTTACTACCGCTCAGACAAGAACACCAGTTCCTGGGCCTAATGTTTGACAGCAAACTAAGCTTCATTCCTCCTATGACCAACATAAAAAGGAAGGCAAACAAGGCGCTTAACATCCTAAAAGTACTATCGTGGAAACACTGGGGCGCCGATCGAACTTGCCTTTTACGCATATACCGCTCAATCATGCGCAGCATTCTTCACTACGGCAGCGTCATTTACGGCTCAGCAAGAAAATCTTATCTCAAACGTCTTAACCCAATACATAATCACGGATTGCGCTTCGCGACTGGGGTGTATAGAACGTCACCCGTCGAGAGTTTGTATGCGGAAAGCGACGAGCCTTGCTTGGAACACAGAAGAGCACTACTTACGGTATCGTATGTATTAAGAATCCGATCGAAACCAAGTCACATATGCCACACCATTGTTTCTCATATCAGTACCAGAATACATTACAACAACAGACCACACACGATAAGACCACTTCTCCTGCGCTTCGAAGAAATATGTCTGGAATACAAGGTACCAAATGAGGCGCTCAACATTGCTCGGACGCCGGAAAGACTGGCTCCATGGTTGGACTCCTCGCACTTCACTGATTTTGCCCTAATACATTCAAAGAAAAAGAAAACTCCACGGGAGCTCATTTTCCAGGAGTTCCTAGCGGTACAAGAAAAATACAACCAATACTTTGAATACTACACCGACGGTTCAAAAACACAAGAACATACAGGAAGTGCCGTGGTATCAAAACACTCAGAATCAGGCATCAGACTACCGCAATTTGTATCCGTCTTTACAGCAGAGGTATATGCTCTGTTTATTGCCATACAAGAAATACTATCTAGCAACCACCAAAAGGCAGTTATATACACCGATTCCCTTAGTGCATTAAAGGCCCTACATATCAAGTCAGGAAGCGAATCGTTTCTCGGAGACATGTTACACATACTTGAAACGGCTGAGAAAAATGGCAAAACAATCCGGCTAGTATGGGTGCCGAGCCACGTCGGCATCCAGGGAAACGAAAGGGCAGACAAGTTAGCAGCAGCGGCAGTTCATAATAAAGTAGCAGAAATAAAGGTACCATTCAGAGATTGTTTCAACAGGTGCCGGACAGCCTTCAGGGCGAAATGGCAAGAAGAGTGGCGGTCTAAAATACATAACAAGCTTCAAACTATTAAGCCTACATTACAAGAATGGAAATCATGCTATCATCAAAAGCGTTCCATCGAAGTGATACTATGTCGCCTTCGGATAGGTCACACTCACCTAACTCACAATTTTTTACTGCGAGGAGAAGAGCAGCCAGAAT
Organism: Hyalomma asiaticum; assembly: GCA_013339685.2. Classification (NCBI taxonomy): domain Eukaryota; kingdom Metazoa; phylum Arthropoda; class Arachnida; order Ixodida; family Ixodidae; genus Hyalomma; species Hyalomma asiaticum. The sequence continues at coordinate 23,818 of JABSTT010001719.1, forward strand.
GCGAACATTGCAAGGCACCTCTGACTGTCAACCATATTTTAATAACATGTCCAGTTTTCGAAAAAGAAGACACGATTATTTTAATGAATTTTACAAAACGCAAACACCCGTACACTCAATGTTAATACTATCAGGAAACACAACCATCCCCATAACGAACGTTTTTCGGTTTCTAGAGGTCACAGGTCTTTTAAACAAAATGTAAACAAAAGTTCGTTTCTACACTCGTCATCTTACCGTCTCATCAAAAATCACCTAGTGTTTGGCGCATCATAGCCATTGCTGCTTTTGCGCCATAAAACCCAACATAACTAACTTCTTAATTCGGGAAGGAAGTATAGCTGTCATGTTGAGAGCCATGTGTTGCGATCATAATTCTATGATTATTCATTATTCTGCAATCATATGCAAGACCACTAATTACATTTAGCTTGAATGAAAGAAAGCTGGTAAATTACTAGAGTTAGTGGACCCAATTGTATAACAAACCTTATATTCTGCAGTGTCTGTCACACGACCCCTTCATGCAGGTAACTTGCATTGAAATTTATGCCTACACTATTTATGCAGCACTCTATGCAAAGAGCTGCAGAGAAAGATGAAATACGAAAAAAGAAGCATCAAAAGTGCACGAAAGCAAGCATCAAATGCCAAAGAGGCCCCGCATCACAAGGGAAACTAAGAACTATGATTCTGGTGTGTTGTGTCTTCGCAGTTTCGGTGTGTGTGTATGTGTGTGCGCGCACCTGTTATCGCCTCTGCTGGCCGCCTGCACCACATCAGACTGTTGCTACTACCACGTGTGCATCGTTATCTGTTTACGCTGACTATAAATACGTTCTACACTTTTGAATAAAGGCTTTTTTCATTCTGCTGACTACTTTGATGCAGTGCTGGTCCGACGCTGCTAGGCACACGTCATGGCTATGCTACAGTGGCGACGAGGATGTACACCACCCATTTAGTGGAAGACGACCCTGCACTTGACACTACGAAAAACCGAGCAACTAAGGCGATCATGGCGCAGTACCAGCTTCCGGACTTCGAAGAAGGCAAAGATAAGTGGACGCCATACCTTATTAAAGTCGAAGCATACTTTGAAGCGAATGCCATTGAAGACTCGACTAAGAAAAGAGCATTGCTGGTTGCTGCCTTAAGCACGCACACCATACAAGTGCTGGCAGGGAAGGTGGCTCCACGCAAGCCGAATGCGCTGGCTTATGAAGAAGTCGTGGCAGTGTTGAGTGAGCACTACGATCCCAAGCGACACGAAATCACAGAAAGTTACAAGTTTTTCAGTCGGTGTCAAGCGGAGGGTGAACCCATTAATGAATTTCTGGTCGACATTCGCCGAATAGCGGATAATTGCAATTTTGGCAGTGCTTTAAATCGCATGCTACGAGATCGCATTGTGTGTGGTGTCCGGTCAAGTGCACTACAGAAGCAGCTACTTGCGAAGAGGGAATTAACATTAGAAGACGCTGAAGCGATGGTCCTTTCAGCTGAAGCTGCAGATAGTGGCGTGAAAAACATGAACGAATCGGCATTGACACCAGTGTTGAAAGTAGGAGTGTATCAGCACAAAACACCGCAAGACGAGAGACGGAGGGCTACACGTCAAGAATGCTCAAGGTGTGGTAGTGCAAAGCACAATGAGAGCGGTTGCACCTGGTCCAACGCTCGCTGTTATCGCTGTAGAGGACACGGTCATCTTGCAAGGAAATGCCGAAGCAGCGGTGCTCACGAGCAAGGAACAGCAAGGAGGGCGCAAGCCAACATTCTCACGGGGACGGAAGGTTCGACAGACGACGAACACGAAGCAGCACACATCTGGACCTTGGCCTCGGAACGGAAGAGTTGTCTGGTGCCACCAATTCGCCGAATGTTCTCTTGGTGTGGTGTGCAGCTTACCATGGAAGTCAATACTGGGTCGCCCGTTTGTGTTATTCCACGTCAACTGTACGAGAAGCACCGCGACCAATGGCCGAAACTGAAACCATCCAATGTGAAATTATCCTGCTACACAGGACGACTGCCAGTGCTTGGGGAGCTTGCGCTCAGTGTTTTCCATAAGGGAGCGACGGTGGAGTGTGCGCTGACCGTGTTAGACTGTGCTGGACCAAGCCTCTGCGGTCGAGATTTAATCCATCTGCTGGAAGTCGCTGGTGCTCTGGTGGTTCGCGTTGCAGGAGACGCAGAGCCAACAAAACAAACGGGCAAGGCCAGTGTGAATAGCATATTCAGAGACTTCCACGACGTGTTTTCCGAGGAACTGGGGCTCATCACAGGCCCTCCGGTCAGTCTGCACCTCAAGGAAGGCGCCATACCCAAGTTCTGTAAGTCCAGACCCATTCCATATGCGCTACGCGACCGCGTGTCACTTGAACTTGATCGGTTAGTTTCCTTGGGCGTGTTATCACCGGTGGCACACTCGGAATGGGCGTCACCTATAGTCGTAGTTCTTAAGAAAGATGGCGCAGTGAGAATCTGCGGTGATTTCAAGGCCACGGTAAATCCCGCATGCGCCACTGAACAATATCCCTTGCCCATCATTGAAGATATGTTTGCGCAACTACACGATGGGGATTGTTTCAGCACACTGGATTTACGGGACGCATACAATCAAGTGGCAGTGGATGATTCGGCAAAGAAAATTTGCGTCATTAACACACCAAAAGGGCTTTTTTGCTACAACCGACTGCCTTTCGGAATAGCCTCTGCACCCGCGATATTCCAAAGAAAAATGGATGAGGTTCTAGCTGGTCTTGTGGGTGCACAAGCTTATCTTGACGACGTGCTCATTTCTGAAAAATCAAGCGACAGCGGTGAAAGGCTGAACAACGTTTTGGAGCGGTTTCGAGAGAGAGGCGTAAAGTTGAGACCCGATAAGTGCAAGCTGCGCAGCCCAGTAGTTACCTATCTCGGGCATCACATCGATCGCAATGGGCTTCATCCGATAGAGAAAAACCTCGACGCTATCATGCAGGCGCAGAGCCCCCGTAATGTCAGCGAACTGCGTTCTTTTTTGGGAACGATTACGTTCTACGCGAGGTTTCTGCCGAACATGTCTACCACACTTTTTCCTTTGTATCAGCTGCTGGAAAAGAATGCGTGCTGGCACTAGGAACAGGCTCAAGAGCTTGCGTTTAAGGTTGCTAAGCAAAGCCTCAAAGCAGCCAAGGTTCTCGTCCATTTCGACCCTTCCAAGGAACTAAAACTTGAGTGCGACGCGTCTCCATACGGAGTGGGCGCGGTCTTGTTTCACACGATCGGTAACGTTCACAGGCCGATCGGTTTTCGCTCGCGTACGTTAACACAGGCGGAGCGCAACTATTCACAGCTCCAGCGAGAGGCGCTGGCACTGGTATTTGGCGTAACTAAATTCCGCGACTACCTTCTAGGTCGGGAATTTACCTTGGTAACTGACCACCAACCATTGCTGGGCCTGTTGAGGTCAGACAGGCAGACGCCCACAATGGCCGCTGCCCGGATACAACGTTGGGCGCTTCAGCTGGGAGCCTACCGGTACCAGCTGCAGTACGCACCAGGACGACAGATGCTGAATGCGGATGCCCTAAGCCGACTGCCGCTGCAAACTACGGAAACTGACGAAGACGGTGAGCCACCTGAATATGTACTCTCGCTAAACCAGCTGAACAACGGTGTCGTGACAACGCATGAGCTGAAGGCTTTCACCGCTTCAGATCCTGTCCTGGCAGAAGTCAAACGGTGCATACTACATGGGTGGCCCAGACACGCAAACGGGCTGGCAAGGGACATACTGCCATTTTTTGACCGTAAGCTAGAGCTATCCGTTGCACATGACCTTGTTTACTGGGGCAATAGGGTCATAATACCAGCCGAAGCAAGAGTGCAAGTGCTGCAGCTTTTGCATGAGACTCACCAGGGTTCGCCGGTAATGAAATCTGTCGCGCGCTCTTTGTTTTGGTGGCCAGGCCTAGACAGAAATATTGAAGAGGTGTCTACTCAGTGCCAGAACTGTGTTCAAAATTTGCCGATGCCAACCGCGGCGCCCGTTGTCAAGTGGCCGGAAACCGGCGAAAGGTGGTCCCGCATTCACATTGACTACGCGGGGCCGATCAGCGGAAAAATGATACTCGTCATAGTTGACGCCCACACGAAAGTGGCTCGAAGCCGTGCCTCTGTCACATGCTTCAACGGAAACCACCATTAACTGCTTGCGTGGCATTTTCAGCAGGTTTGGGATACCACGCACAATCGTTTCCGACAACGGGACTCAGTTTTCCAGCCATGCTTTTGAGGAATTCGTGGCAAACAACAACATAGTGCACCTCCGATGTGCGCCCTACCACCCCCAGTCTAATGGGGCAGCGGAAAGGGCAGTGCGAACTATAAAAGGTGGCCTTCGAAAAATGAGGAAAGGAAAGCTAGAGGAGAACCTGATACGCTTGCTGTTTAACTATCGGAGGACGCCGCAAAAGTGCGGCAAATCCCCAGCAGAGTTACTCTTAGGTTACCAAATACGCTCACGGCTGGACACATGTTTTCCTCCAGCCCGTACAGGATCAAATAAAGACCAAGAGGATTGGCTGCCGCTACCAGGAAGTGACGTATACGCCCGCAATTATGGTGCGGGGAGCAAATGGACGCCTGGCAATGTGAAGGCGACGTCTGGAGCGAGAATGGTGACCGTGGACACTCCGGACGGGGTCGTCCAGCGGCATGTAGATCAACTTCGCCCGCGGCAGGACTCGCCAAGTGAGCAGACACCATTAACAACTGCCACAAGTCCCAGCGAGCCAGACCAAGCAACAGAACTATCGCCTCCGGAAGCGGTAAGCTCGGATGAAGGCATGTCTTCTCGGCTCATCCCTAATGATGCTGGTTCGGCACAACGTGCATCACCGAAGACCACGGCGGTCCCGATGAATACCGGTGTCGCCCAACAAGCCCTCAGGCGTTCAACAAGAGAACGCAAGACAGTACAACACTTTAAATTCTAAGGGGGAAGGAATGTTGTGTCTTCGCAGTTTCGGTGTGTGTGTGTGTGTGTGTGTGTGTGTGTGCGCGCACCTGTTATCGCCTCTGCTGGCCGCCTGCACCACATCAGACTGTTGCTACTACCACGTGTGCATCGTTATCTGTTTACGCTGACTATAAATACGTTCTACACTTTTGAATAAAGGCTTTTTTCATTCTGCTGACTACTTTGATGCAGTGCTGGTCCGACGCTGCTAGGCGCACGTCATGGCTATGCTACATGGTGCATTTTAGATAAGGGGGTGGAGGCAAGTAGAAACTTCTAGGGCCGTTTTCTGAAAAGTGTCTTTTTGCCTACCTGCCGAGTTTGCCCAGCCATTTTCTCCATAACCGTTTGGCCTATCTTGACCGTTTTTTTGTCATGTTCCTTGGACTTCAATTTATGTCGTGACATTCTTTCTTTTTTAGTTTAACTCTGTAATTTTATGATGTGACTAGTTGTTCACCCGTAGAGTGTGCCTAATATGAAGGTAGCAAAAAGAATCTCGGTGTAAGAATTTTGTGTAGCAAAAAAAAATAAAGCGAGAATGTCACTGCACTCAGCGTGCATTCAGCTGTACAGAAAATATTCATTTAGCCTTCTAGTGCATCTTTTAAACTTTCCAGGCTCTTCGCAAAGTGCCTAGGATTGCAAAAAGTCAAAATTTAATTTAATAAAAAGTTCTGAAGATAACTCTCTGAAACTTTCATGGAAGCATTAGGGAGACATGCTGAATATTTGTGCCAATTTTCATCAACATCTGTGAAGTTTTAAGAAAGTCGGTTTTCCAAAGCCACATCCCCCCTTAAACCCCACAAAACAACTTCCCTGCATTCATTGTTCATTCGTTCTGCACTCCTTCCTCCTCCACAGCGATTCGCTGCGCTCTTTTCCAGCGGCGCACTTCCTTTGTGAAGCCTACTCGCTACCTCGATTGTCCGCGGGACTTTCCAGCCGCCGCATTATAACCGGTCCTTCATCTCGGGGGAGGGGGGTTGCACAATAAGCAGTGTGCGTATACATCAAGTTCTATGGGAGGATAAACATGGGTCAGAAAAAAAACAGCATTATAGCTGGTCCTTCACTATAAGCTGTCACATAAGTGGTCGCAGCTGTATATGTTTTCTCACCCCAAATAAATGTTTTGGGTGCGCTCTGCAGTCTGTTACCTTTTTGCTTAATTAAGCATTTCATATTTCGAATTTTCGTGCCTAACCTGCATATAACTAAATCCTCTTTATAACAAAGCCTTCCGGGAATTTGTCAGTTTCGTTATATCCAGGTTTAACTGTATTTTGGTGCTGTTTACAATGTTCATAATGAAATTATTGTTTCATATAAAAATTCATAGCCATATTCATGGTGCAAATTTGGCTTTACTCAGCAGTGTTCATTATTGTCTGTGTTAGTACAGTGGCATGGAGCAGACCTTTTTGTAATGTTTGACTGCTGCTGCTGCTTTTAACTAAGACCTTGAAATTTTTGCAGCCATTCCAAGGCATCTCTTCCCGGCTACAGCGGCTGCTAGAGTGCCCATTGGACAACCAGCGAACTGCATGCCTGAAGATGCATCTTCCAGCCTATGCCACGCGACAACAGAAGCTGTTTTTAGAGTGCATGACCGTCCCATCAGTTGCAGTGACAGTGTGGCAAGTATCACTCCAGAAAGAACACTGGCGCATGGAGGTGATCCTTCAGCATTCTTATGTGCAAAAAGTGTTACACTGCCGACATGTGTTGTTGTCTGCTCTAGTGCTGCTGATGATGATTTGCAAGACACTAGAATAAGTGCTGAGGCTATGTTGTCACATGCACTCAATGTTAAGAAGTGCGCTGAAGCTTGGCAAGACAGTACATCTTTTGCCAAAGGTGTCATGGAAAATAGTGATGGTGCCAATGACAAAGGCATTTTATCTTGCACTGCACCTACACATACAGATATGCACAGTCAGCACAGTTGCACTTCCAGTACTTCTCAGCACCCCATCACACCAAACCATCAAATTTCACCACGGGAGGTTAATGCTGAGATCTGTGATGAGCGTGTTCACCCTTCTAAAGTTCTCTTTGTACTGTGGGAGGGGCAATGACGAAAGTGCAAGTCCTTTGAAACGTAACATTGCAGAGCTTCGTAAGAAGTGTGCTGACCTCCTGAAGAAAAACAAGAGGCTGCAAATGCTGCATAAAAATCGAAAGCTTACATTCGAATCCTGAAACAACAATTGAAATCTCAACAGTAGAAACATGAAAGGTTTTCTGATGCAAGATTTTTGAATGATGACCAAAAGAAAGTGTTGACACGACAGACCAGCAAGGGAAGCATCCGGTCGGAAAAGACAATCAAAACAGCTCTCCAAATAAAGCACGCATGTGGGACCTCTGGCTACGAAATTTTAAGGTTGTTGTCGTATCCTCTTCCTTCAAACAGAACCCTTGTCCGGAGGTTGTAAAATATTCGCTTTCTGCCAGGCATCCTTCACGAAGTCTTTGATGTGCTTAGGCAAAAGGTGCAAGCTATGGATGAGATTGAAAAAGACTGTGCACTTTTCATGGATGAAATGGAGATCGCACAAGCCTACGAGCATGACCGCTTGCTTGATTACTTCTTTGACAGCACAACGCTTCCAGACTCCCCTCACACTGTAGCAAACCATGCCCTTGTATTCATGGTGAGTGGTCTCAACAGTCGCTACAGTCAAGTTGTGGCAGATCATTTCACAGGTAGGTCTGTTGATGCATTGCTGCTTAAGGATCTTGTCTTATGCCTAATGGAAATGTTGCGCAGCATATTGCTTAGGGTGCTGGTTGTAACCAGCGATATGAGATCAGCGAACCGGGCGGTGTGGCGTTTGTTAGGCTTCTCAAGCCACAGATGCTCAAAAACTGTTTACAGTATCCCACATCCTCACCTCAAAGGCAGGGAGCTCCACTTCATGACTGATCCAGCTCATGTTCTTAAGAACCTTATGGCTCAACTCCTTCGAGCAAGAGGCTTTTACTTGGGAGACAACACAGTTAATGATCAAGGTCTCTCAGGGAGCAAAATTGATATTGATGTGCAAGCAGTCATAGATCATGACTCTGAAAATGATTTAAAGATTGCTCATGGCCTCTCTGCCATACACATCAGCACAGGGCACTTCACTATCATGAAAGTGAGTATAGCTGTTCAGTTTTTTCGTGAGGCACCTCCTGCGATTCGTTACCTCTTTGAGAATGGGCTCCTTCCAGCAGGGGCAGAGGCAACTGCATGGTTTTTCGAGCTTGTTTCAAAGTGGTATACCCTCATGTTCTCTCGCTATCCAGTCCTAGCCTTAAGATTGATCCATCCAAGTACCAAGGTGCTGTGGAGATATTGATGCTTGCAGAGAATGCACTTCGACACATGAAGATGGGGCCAACAGCACATTGGAAACCTTCCCAAGCCGGCCTCCTCATTTCTTCCCCAGTTATGCTCAGCTTAGTTGAAGAACTGCTAAGCTTGCATAGCTACAAGTACCTGCTGACAAGCCTGTCCCAAGTGCTTATAATGTGAAGGCTGCACTTAAGCTAATTTGTGTCGGCCAATTTTTACGTTCACCGAAAGCAAGTTACGATTCTGATGTTGGCTTTCACCTTGCTGACCTCATTGGGTCAAGCCTTGGAAAGAGCATTGAAGAGATCAGAAATGACAAAGAGCACTTGGAGGACCTCCTGCTGGAGGAAGGCTCACCTGCAGAATGTGACATCGTTGCTAATGTTGCAGGGTTTCTACTTAGAGCCATAATCAAAGCCACTGGTGAGTGTGAGCCATGTACAGCAGTTCTCCTTGGTAATGATCAATGCCACCACACACTCATTGATCTGAAAGAGTACGTCAAAGGTGCGAACAATCTGCTGAGGCCCGGCAGTGTTGCAATGGCAGTGCTAATTCGCTACGAAGAGCACTTTAAAGGATTTGTCTCAGAGGATGCAATTTTGGACCTCAAGGCACCGTTCCGAACAAGAACAAGGTTTCTTGCCGAAAATGTTGAAGTTCATCTTGAAGTGTGTGACTTTCATAAAGAGAAGGTTCAAAAGACGGTATGTCCAATCACGACTTCGAATGCACCTTCGTCAACAAAAGGCACGCAATGTTGAGACACGTTCTAGTAAAACATGCTGGAGCAAGCCTTCAGTAGGTGTTAAATGAACTTGTACAATAGGGTTCAACAAGTGGCTAAAATCTTTTAAAGTATATGACAGTCATGCTATGGCTTCTAGCCTTTGTGCTCGATACTAGACACACCATGGTGATTCTCCTGCTGCAGAAATTGTGCTGTTTGTTACCATTGTTTGTAGCACGCCTTTAAGTCTATTGCCATCAGAATTAGTGTCTACAGGTTTGCTTGCATTTCCATACATCTGTCTAAGATCACAATTGCTCTCCTAGTAACTGGTAATGTGGCATTTCTGTGATTCCAAATTTCAAATTGTTGAATTAAGAGAAATATTATGTAGAAATATGTAAAAATATTGTGAAGGCATAAACATTCATATTGCTTTACATGTGCTGAATAGTGATTTTGTTATAAACACGTAGGAAGAACATAAAGTGATTCTCTTCTAGAACACATCTCGCCATTCTCTGTGCTTTCCTGGAATTTTCCCTACACTTGTTGGTTTCTTGCCCCGTTCATTACGGTGATCGATATACAACCTCTCGAGGCTTTTCCTGGTTCTTCATCCGCGAGCATCGCTTGAGGTTGTGAGAAAATACAGTAGAACCTCGTTATAACGAACCTGGATATAACGAACTATTGGATATAACGAAACAATCGCAATTCCCCTTGAAATTTTCTAAATGAACTGGATATTGGATATAGCGAACTAATGGTTATAACGAAGTAATTATGGCTCCCCCTTCAACTTCGTTGTAATGAGGTTTTACTGTACATCAAGTGGTAGCAAGGACGCTGGGCTGTACTCCGCATTAGGTGACGGGTCTCTAAAGGACAGCTTTGAACTTGACCAGTACTGTGAGGTCAAACGAAGGATCATGAAGGTGGAATGCATCTTCAATGTCAAGTTTGACCACCTTGACAACCACATCTCAAGTATGGCCTCCCTCAAAGTTGTTTGTGCTGCAGAGTGCTAGTGACAACCTACATGTCCTCAGCAGGCAGGCAGTCCCCTTGTATCTAGAGAATGCTGTGCCATTTGAGTTCAAGGACACCAGGTTAAACACTAGCAGAAATGTCAATGAGGGCACCGACAGTGACGTCATTAGAGCTGTTGCTTTTGCAGATTCCCTCATCCACACAGTGCAATAATATGGGGCTCACATACACACAAGAGCCTCCACGACTGACCGGCACCATTTTCTGACTTTGTTGAAGAAGTGTTGTGGGGCTCTTTCTAAGTGCCCAAACTGTCAAGGATACCACCGTGCCATTTCCAAAGATCAAGAAAGAGATCTCTACTGAAAAACAAATGGTGCAGCTCAATCCACAAAGAGGTTGCTGAAGAAGTCCATAGATGACGACGATCACTGTCAAAGGTACTCACGATGGAAAATGTCAACCTTTCGAGAAAAGTTGCCTCATCAAGCAATACCATCAGTGCAAGTTTCAAACAGGTGAAATACCAATGATGAAAGGCACAAAACTGGATCTCTGTGAACGAAAGGCTCTGAACGAAAGGCTGTGAACTTACAGCTCCATAATGCGTAACAGAGCTGCAGCAGAAGCCAGTATGGCAAGGTGCTGCATCTTAGGAGTCACAAGACACATATATATATGTCTCTTCACAGATGCCATTTGCATGTTACTAAACAGCATGCACATCGAGATTAAAGCACTGAGGACACATATAAGGCATGTCACCTGGGCTACCCGCCACCACCTGGTCTCTCAACCAGAAGCCGAGCCCTATACCTTTTTTCACCAAACAGTAACTGCACATGGCAAATCAATAACGACTTGCTTCACACCTGTCGTGAGATACTGATTTCCAACTCTGATAGTGATTTCCAGCACACGCTGCATGGAAACTGCATACTTGCTCACCATTGCACCAGCAGGTCACAGAGGAATGAGCTGCATTTCAGGAACTCTGCTTTATGTGCGTAAAGGAGCCTTCTCAGACTCAACCTCAGCCTTCAAGTCCCTTTAAGGTTTCGCTGTGGAGATGCTACCCATTTTCACCAGCTGTGGTTGGGCACCTCACATCGACGCATATGCTTTGCGCATAGGAATTGCCAACACAGTAGCCTGCAACCACTGTGGTGGTGTAGAATTTATCGAACATATTTTGTGCGAGTGCATGCAGTACAATGCAAGAGACAATCCCTTTACAATGTGTTCAACCAGCTGGGCGACTGACCTCTGTCGGAAGAGAGAATTCTGAGCCATAGACATAACCTCGCATCGCAGAAAAAAGGCTGTGAAAGCACTGCTGCTTTTGTAAGTGGCCAGCCTATATGAACAACTATATGATTAACCTAACCAGAACACTATTCCTGTGTGTGCGTATTATTTTTTACCTTTTCTTCTCTCTCTCTCTTGTTATGGATGCGTGAGTGCATTTGTGCAAGAGCGAACATTCAGTAAGTGTTAGCTGAACCTGTGCAGTATGCTTTTTACAAGAGCTTAGTCGCATGAGAGGTTGTACCTCACAGTCAGATTGTGGATGCAAGACACTCCAGGATGACTGTTGGGCTGCTGAAGTTGTGTTGTTTGACATAATTATTGGTAGAAGAGTTGTGTCTGTGGCTGTGTGTATAAACGCTATTAATGTGTGCATAGGTGTGTTAGGTTCGTTTTGTAGGGCCAGTGTTGTGCATGAAGTGTTGTTTTGTGGAATGTGCTCGTTCCTTTTGGAGCCTGATGCGATCCTTTGAGTATAAGACATAGCCGATGCGGGGTCCGTCGCTCCCTTTGAGTGTGCTTTTCGGGGACTCGGGGGCGCACAGAGTGGGTCTCGCGTGTTGGGACAATGACAGTGCGGTGAATGTGGGACACTATGCAACAGGACTCGGACCAGTTCGCGTGCCTTGTGTCAAGCTACCATGAACTTATTAATACTGTTGATTTCATCTAGAGTGTGTCCTGGTTGTCTTGCGTTGCGAGGATACCTCGGTCCTTTTGGCATTTTGAGTGAGAGTATGCTGCATGACGGAAATAGGCATATGTGTTTCTTTTCGGCAGTATGACGAGAAAGATGTTACTTTGAGTGTGAAGTGGAAATTGGTCCACGCATTTGCGTGGGCGAGGAGTGATCTATTTATTTCGGTGCGAGGTTTTTGTTGTTGTTGTTTTTTTTGTATCGTGTTACGTGGACATGAAGTGTCCAGTAACACTCTTGAGGGGGGAGGAGTGAGTTCATGGTATGCAGGGCCCACGTGGTGTTGGTCGTCCAGCGTGAGAATACTTCAAAGCGCAGAACGATTCTCAGTACCACGGTGTACCTTTGCCGAAAACTAGGAATATATATCGGCTCCGCGGAAAGGAAGCGCAGAAGAGCCCACGCAGGCCAGCGGGGGTGCTGTCGGGGGACAGTGCAGCCTCCGCGCTGGCAACAAAAGAAAGGAGGAAATAAAGAGTTGAACGGGAAGCGAGCCGTGTAGAGAGAGCGAAGCGACGCACGACGACCGGCTTCAGTCACAGCTTGACATCAGTACGCGTCCTTTCCTGCCGCCCCGCCTGATGCGACCGAAGGAGGCTTTTGTGTGCAACCGCATTCGGGTTACAATTATGGTTCTCGAAGCGTGCAGGGTTTCAACAACAAAGGTCGTTGAAATGAAAAGACGATGACAGGCCGAGATGAAAAATGACATGTCGCTAGCGGACAGGGCCGGCAAATATTCTCGCGGCTGTGTGGCGGGTTCTGGAAAGAGACGTGGTGCGCGGGTTCCTAGGATAGCTCGAGCAGGGCCTGCGGCGCCGACGGTCGTCGGGGCTAAGACACAGGCGACAACGTAGGAGAGAGAGAGGGAAATGACGTGTGTTGCGCGGTGAGCCTATCCCCTCGGGTGCTGTAGATTGTGACGTGTGTTTGACCAATGCCGTGTGTGTCATAAAAGTGTTTGTGCGATTGGTTTGTGTGATGTCGACCCCCAAGTGTGATTGGCTTGTTGGGGGACTCTTTGTCGAACCGAGGGTTGAAGTGACGACGCCTCGGATGTGAAGGGAGAGCGGAGGTTCGGGCTTGGACCCGGGCAGACGCCTAAGTGTGCAATAAAGCTTCTCTTTACCGGGCAACGGCTCTTCCTTCGCGCTACCATCGAGTACTCGAGCCATCGAGGGGCGCCGATTCGAACCTTCAAACACCTTCCCTCCTCAGCTAGTGTTGAAGCTAGTGGAGCCGGGGAAAGGAAATCAACTTTGATGCTTGCAGAGAATGCACTTCGACACATGAAGATGGGGCCAACAGCACATTGGAAACCTTCCCAAGCCGGCCTCCTCATTTCTTCCCCAGTTATGCTCAGCTTAGTTGAAGAACTGCTAAGCTTGCATAGCTACAAGTACCTGCTGACAAGCCTGTCCCAAGTGCTTATAATGTGAAGGCTGCACTTAAGCTAATTTGTGTCGGCCAATTTTTACGTTCACCGAAATCAAGTTACGATTCTGATGTTGGCTTTCACCTTGCTGACCTCATTGGGTCAAGCCTTGGAAAGAGCATTGAAGAGATCAGAAATGACAAAGAGCACTTGGAGGACCTCCTGCTGGAGGAAGGCTCACCTGCAGAATGTGACATCGTTGCTAATGTTGCAGGGTTTCTACTTAGAGCCATAATCAAAGCCACTGGTGAGTGTGAGCCATGTACAGCAGTTCTCCTTGGTAATGATCAATGCCACCACACACTCATTGATCTGAAAGAGTACGTCAAAGGTGCGAACAATCTGCTGAGGCCCGGCAGTGTTGCAATGGCAGTGCTAATTCGCTACGAAGAGCACTTTAAAGGATTTGTCTCAGAGGATGCAATTTTGGACCTCAAGGCACCGTTCCGAACAAGAACAAGGTTTCTTGCCGAAAATGTTGAAGTTCATCTTGAAGTGTGTGACTTTCATAAAGAGAAGGTTCAAAAGACGGTATGTCCAATCACGACTTCGAATGCACCTTCGTCAACAAAAGGCACGCAATGTTGAGACACGTTCTAGTAAAACATGCTGGAGCAAGCCTTCAGTAGGTGTTAAATGAACTTGTACAATAGGGTTCAACAAGTGGCTAAAATCTTTTAAAGTATATGACAGTCATGCTATGGCTTCTAGCCTTTGTGCTCGATACTAGACACACCATGGTGATTCTCCTGCTGCAGAAATTGTGCTGTTTGTTACCATTGTTTGTAGCACGCCTTTAAGTCTATTGCCATCAGAATTAGTGTCTACAGGTTTGCTTGCATTTCCATACATCTGTCTAAGATCACAATTGCTCTCCTAGTAACTGGTAATGTGGCATTTCTGTGATTCCAAATTTCAAATTGTTGAATTAAGAGAAATATTATGTAGAAATATGTAAAAATATTGTGAAGGCATAAACATTCATATTGCTTTACATGTGCTGAATAGTGATTTTGTTATAAACACGTAGGAAGAACATAAAGTGATTCTCTTCTAGAACACATCTCGCCATTCTCTGTGCTTTCCTGGAATTTTCCCTACACTTGTTGGTTTCTTGCCCCGTTCATTACGGTGATCGATATACAACCTCTCGAGGCTTTTCCTGGTTCTTCATCCGCGAGCATCGCTTGAGGTTGTGAGAAAATACAGTAGAACCTCGTTATAACGAACCTGGATATAACGAACTATTGGATATAACGAAACAATCGCAATTCCCCTTGAAATTTTCTAAATGAACTGGATATTGGATATAGCGAACTAATGGTTATAACGAAGTAATTATGGCTCCCCCTTCAACTTCGTTGTAATGAGGTTTTACTGTACATCAAGTGGTAGCAAGGACGCTGGGCTGTACTCCGCATTAGGTGACGGGTCTCTAAAGGACAGCTTTGAACTTGACCAGTACTGTGAGGTCAAACGAAGGATCATGAAGGTGGAATGCATCTTCAATGTCAAGTTTGACCACCTTGACAACCACATCTCAAGTATGGCCTCCCTCAAAGTTGTTTGTGCTGCAGAGTGCTAGTGACAACCTACATGTCCTCAGCAGGCAGGCAGTCCCCTTGTATCTAGAGAATGCTGTGCCATTTGAGTTCAAGGACACCAGGTTAAACACTAGCAGAAATGTCAATGAGGGCACCGACAGTGACGTCATTAGAGCTGTTGCTTTTGCAGATTCCCTCATCCACACAGTGCAATAATATGGGGCTCACATACACACAAGAGCCTCCACGACTGACCGGCACCATTTTCTGACTTTGTTGAAGAAGTGTTGTGGGGCTCTTTCTAAGTGCCCAAACTGTCAAGGATACCACCGTGCCATTTCCAAAGATCAAGAAAGAGATCTCTACTGAAAAACAAATGGTGCAGCTCAGTCCACAAAGAGGTTGCTGAAGAAGTCCATAGATGACGACGATCACTGTCAAAGGTACTCACGATGGAAAATGTCAACCTTTCGAGAAAAGTTGCCTCATCAAGCAATACCATCAGTGCAAGTTTCAAACAGGTGAAATACCAATGATGAAAGGGACAAAACTGGATCTCTGTGAACGAAAGGCCCCCACTTACAGCTCCATAATGCGTAACAGAGCTGCAGCAGAAGCCAGTATGGCAAGGTGCTGCATCTTAGGAGTCACAAGACACATATATATATGTCTCTTCACAGATGCCATTTGCATGTTACTAAACAGCATGCACATCGAGATTAAAGCACTGAGGACACATATAAGGCATGTCACCTGGGCTACCCGCCACCACCTGGTCTCTCAACCAGAAGCCGAGCCCTATACCTTTTTTCACCAAACAGTAACTGCACATGGCAAATCAATAACGACTTGCTTCACACCTGTCGTGAGATACTGATTTCCAACTCTGATAGTGATTTCCAGCACACGCTGCATGGAAACTGCATACTTGCTCACCATTGCACCAGCAGGTCACAGAGGAATGAGCTGCATTTCAGGAACTCTGCTTTATGTGCGTAAAGGAGCCTTCTCAGACTCAACCTCAGCCTTCAAGTCCCTTTAAGGTTTCGCTGTGGAGATGCTACCCATTTTCACCAGCTGTGGTTGGGCACCTCACATCGACGCATATGCTTTGCGCATAGGAATTGCCAACACAGTAGCCTGCAACCACTGTGGTGGTGTAGAATTTATCGAACATATTTTGTGCGAGTGCATGCAGTACAATGCAAGAGACAATCCCTTTACAATGTGTTCAACCAGCTGGGCGACTGACCTCTGTCGGAAGAGAGAATTCTGAGCCATAGACATAACCTCGCATCGCAGAAAAAAGGCTGTGAAAGCACTGCTGCTTTTGTAAGTGGCCAGCCTATATGAACAACTATATGATTAACCTAACCAGAACACTATTCCTGTGTGTGCGTATTATTTTTTACCTTTTCTTCTCTCTCTCTCTCTTGTTATGGATGCGTGAGTGCATTTGTGCAAGAGCGAACATTCAGTAAGTGTTAGCTGAACCTGTGCAGTATGCTTTTTACAAGAGCTTAGTCGCATGAGAGGTTGTACCTCACAGTCAGATTGTGGATGCAAGACACTCCAGGATGACTGTTGGGCTGCTGAAGTTGTGTTGTTTGACATAATTATTGGTAGAAGAGTTGTGTCTGTGGCTGTGTGTATAAACGCTATTAATGTGTGCATGTTTTCTTGGATTTCTGCATTTATTTTGTCACGCTTTGCAATAGGCCGATCTTGCCGCACGATTTGTACTTAAGCAACTTTCCAGAAATAGTGCTGCTGCCATCGTTGTTGTACTCTGAGCATTTACTGTTGAAGCTGTTTTTCTGCGTGCTCTTGGTATACTGGCACTTTGCGCACATTGCTGGCATGCACAATTGAATATGTTGGGAAAACTGTGTTCGGACCTCCTGCTTGTATATTTAATTTTCGTTTACCCTGCATCCTAGCACTGTTGTGAACAAGCAACCAGGTAATCTCCTTGTTAGTTGATGCACTTGTGTTGCTTCAAGTTGCTGTTACATATATCTGCTGAATTAATAATGCAGAAATGAGGTAGCATGTTCATGCACACGTCTCACTATGAGACAAGAGGACAAATTGGTGGGAAGAAAGCTTGTGAATGAACTACTAATGGCAAAAGCTAGAGCCTTTTTCTTCTGTTTTGTCAAATAAAAGCTTCACATGCATAGCATGCTCTGCCAATGCAAGGCTTCAAGCACAGTGATGCATTAGGCATGAATTGAGATGAAACACTCAGTGTGGAATAGGTACGACCACTTTTGCAGAACAGCGACTCATTGCACATGGCTACATGTTTTCTGTTGCACGAAGTCGCAGAGGTCTGTCAGAGGCATCCAGTTCATCATCATTCACACATTTGTCTGACAGATCTATGATGTAGTGCTGCTGTGCCGTTTTGCTTGTTATTTATTTTGGTTGTTAGTCAAAGGTGGTGTGGCACTGTGGAGTTTGATAGTAGAGGATTCAACCACTAGTGGAACTGCTGCAATAAGAATTGTACATGGCATAGTGTCAGATGGAACAATTGATCCCAGATATATCAAACTCGAAAGGGATCACAAAATGGTTTGATATATTGATAAATCGAAATGCAAAATAGGCTTATTTGAAGCTCGTCCTGAAAGAGCACATGTCTGATTCATTTGCCAAAATATTAGCAAGCAGTAGCTTACCTATTTGCCCACAACATGCAAAAGAACAACGTGAAAGCAATTGTGTTTGATTTGGTGCAATTGTGTTTTCAATACCATTGCACATGGAAAGGGATCGCAATGCCATTTTGCACTTGCAACATAGCAATCGCTGCTCCCTGAAGTTCGTGATGCATCAGTGCAACAATGCATGTGGTGGTTGTGGTGAGCTCTATATAACGGGTTAGCTTGTGGTTGCAGTCTCTGTGTATTGGAGAAAGGAAGATGTAGTAATGCTTTTAATGCATAAGTGCAAGGACGCAAAAATAAAATCGACTATATTTTAACCTAACTGTATATGTGAGGGCACTTCCGAGCAGCACATCATCCTGTGAGCACAATATGCGATTTCAAGTTCTGTGAAGGTGCACTCATTCGATTGGTCTTGTGGTGAGAACTTGTGCGCACAACATGGCTGTCGAGCCGTGTTGGCCTAGTTAATAAACACATGTTTGTTGACGATCTGTCTGTGGTGCCTTTTGAGTGCCTTATTGCAAAGGGCATGAACCCTGCTTAGCAACCTCTGTGCATCACCATTTAAGGATTTATTGACTGTGCTAGTAGGTTAAGCCTCAGGGAAATTTGTGTCTACATCTTATCGATTGGTTCTGTTAAAGTTTGCATGCTTTATAGTTAGCAAAAGTACGTTCAACACTGCGCCAAAAGTGCTTGGTACTGCACCATATAACCGTTTTGCTTGCCCCATGAGCTGCGCCGAAGGGTACGTGAAATGGGTGTTCCACCACTGCCATGCATTAAATACTAAATTTACAAACGCACTGAACAAGATAGTGTGCCATACTAGCCACCTTGCCCAACACCAGATTTGTTGCATCTCACATCCTTTGAGAACATGTGAAACCTGAGGCACTCTAGCTTCAGGCTGCTGTAAAATCCCGCACGCAGCAAATAAACACTAGCACTCATCATAATGGTGTCATTAAAGCTTGTTAACTCAGCTTGCCAATACACCAGGTTCGTAGCTGAACGCATAGGGCATCTTTACAAGTACAGGCATGCACTGCACCCGCCGTGGCATAGTGAAACTTGTAGCGAGTTCTGTGTATTCCTTTCTCGGTATTGTTGCATTTGAGTGATACCTGATTTTAAACAGTCCGAGAAATGCAAATCTTATGCTGAAATACGAGGTTATGAACACTTATACTTTTTGTATGTGAGTTTTGTGTGTATGTGCTTTCATGTGTTTTGTTTCTTTTTTTATGGACATTGTTATTAGAATTTCTTTGTCTGAAAAAGTGGACATCAGATTCAGCCACCAACCGTTTTAACATTGTACAGCCACTAAACCAAACAGTGTCTTACCTTGGCCAGTGCCAGTTAACGAGAAATTTCTAAATATGCAGTAGCATTTTCTCATGTAGCAATACTCAAATATATTTCTCATTTGATATTCTCGTCTAGTTGTAACATCTACAATCTCAATGTGGTTGTTGAGTTCTGTGCAGTGAATTGGAATGAACGAACATGATTTGAATAAATATTCTAATGCATGCCTGCTCCATTGTACAATATTTTTCCTATAACCTTTTATACTTTTCTCTTGAGGTGGCTAACATTGTTAGCTGAAGAATTAAAAGGCAAGAGTTGACTGCCCCATGCTGAAGTAGTTGGATAGTTTTCTTCAAAGATTGTCTGGATGCCATCCTTCAAACCCTGCATGACATTTTTTGGTAGGAAGTGCATATTCTAGCTGGTAATATGTTTAGTCCAATGCACAGCTTGAACAGCCACTGTACAGTGCACTAAAGCTAGGTAGAACTGTATATGGCAATGTATGACGGTCATCAAGAAAATATGAACTGCTTGGGTATAAAAAATTAACCTTTATTGGAAAAAAAATCTCTTGCACACACAAAGCTTTCTGCAGTTCCCTAGGTAACAGTCTGTTCGAACACTTGTATGTGGTCCCAAGCCACAGTGTTCTTTCACTGCACTGTCCCGCTGCCAATTAATGAGGCAGGTGATCAGCCAGTTTCCTAAGAAACTCAGCTTGGAAGAGGTGACATTGGCTAAAGGCAAGGTCCAGACTATAGCATAAAAAATTTGTCATACAGATTGATCCATTATGAGCAGCGTGTCTACCAACCGGGAAAACCGGGAAATCTCAGGGAATATGATCAGTCTGGAAAATCTCAGGGAAAACTCAGGGAATTTGGGCTTCTCTCAGGGAAAATCAGCTCAAGTACGAAAGTCGCGGTAACGCTGGCTCTAACAATGCACCTTGCGATTGAGTTTATAGCGTAACTCGCAGTAATTGAAGGGAAGAATGCCCCCCCCCCTTTCCTCATCGCTCTTCGTCGCGCGAATCGGCTGCTTTTTTTATTATTGGCTTTGCTTGTCGCGTCTTGTTCTATGTAAAGTCCGCTGTACGTGTCTGGACGCGTTACGGCGCACACACATCCCGTGTGTGCGCCGAGCGTTGTTATATTGTGCGTTTGCTTGCAAGCAGTCTTTTCCACAAATATTGCGGAAACGACTGTGTGGAGGTAGAGGACGCGCGGCTACACGAAGCTGCGCCCCCTCTCCATAGGGAGAAGACGCGGCGCCGATTCTACACCGCGTGACGCGTCGTGCGGTTTGTAGCAACGCCGCTGGGCAACGCCATTTCGTGGTTTCGGTTTCGCAGCGTGATTGCAACGGTGGCGCGTGAAACTTGATGTATCTTCGTCGGCACGGCACCCCTTTCTAGAGGCGGCGGAAGTTGATTTTCATCTTTATTGGCGTAGCTTTCAGCTTGTTTATTATCGACGCCTATGATCCGAGGGTCGCTGGATCGAATCCCGGCCGCGGCGGATGCATCTCGATGGAGGCGAAATGTTTTAGGACCGTGTACAGTACGACGTCAGTTAAGAAACCTCGAGAGGTCAAAATTTACGGAGTTCTCCACTACGGCCTCTCATAATCATAGCTGGTTTTGTGACGTAAAACCCTACAAATCAATCAATTATCTACGCTTACGAGGGATTCTTGCTGTTCTTAATTACCGAGTTTATTCTGCCCAAGGCAGCCACACGCTGAGAAGATACCATGTGTGTGCCAACGCAGCTGCTGGTTGCTCCAAGATGAGAACAGAGATGCCTTTTTGTGTGCGCAACTGCGATAAGGCGCTGTGCGTAGACCCGTTTTTCAAGGAATACCACGTTCTAAAATACTATTGAACAATTTGCAGTATTTGCTCGATTTTACCGCGCCCTCGATTGTAACGCGCACCAGTTTCCCGCGACAAAAAGAAAGTCAAACATCGATTGTAGTGCACACCTATTTTTCGGGACACAGGAAAAAGGGAGAGCTTAGTAATCAATCTTTTCACATTAATAAAACCAGATGCCGTACTCGCGTAATGAACGCACTCGCATAATAAAAGCACCGCTAACTTTAAACTACTGCAGTAGTTGATCCGCGGCGTCTCGAAGACGTTCGGCGCGCCGATTCATAGCTCCTGCGTCTCGATGAAACTTCCGCACGTTGCCGGGCGCAGCCGCGTGCAAGCTCGCAGTGGTGCATTCCTCCGTGCAATCGCAGTTCCCTCACGCCTGCTACCGCATGCTGCCATGCGTGCTGCGGAAGCTGGCGCAGCTAAGCCTAAGCATGGTCGGGGCGTGATCTCCGAGATTGCATCGCGGCAATCTCGGACGTGAAGCAGCGCGCACGGATGAGAGGCTCTGCCTCAGCACGGATACGAGGGAGAAATGCGATGATGAGCCGTTTTGCGTATGGCGATGGGAAACATCTCTTCTCCCGTTACGGCCACCCGCAAACGCTATTGAAAGTTCGCGCCGCTGGGCATCTCAGACTTCGGTTGGCCGCAAAATGGCCAAGCTGGCGCGGCGATTATCAACGGCCTACGCGTAATGTGCGTCGTGGCAACGTTGCGTGGGGGACCGGCGGCGACAGAGAAACTACAGAAACTATGCGCGCCAAAGACCGCCGCGCCGCTAGTTTGCTTTTTCGGCAGTAACCGTTCGGCAGCGCCCGAAGCGCGTAGGAGGCGGCCATTTTCCTACGCGCCTCGGTATGGTAACGGCGTCGTTCGTTCGCACTCGTTCGCATATGATTTTTGGACCAGTTTTATAGAAAAAGAAGTGTGCATTAGATTAGAGTAAATACGGTTTAAGTGATGCTGACACGAAAATATAGCTCCTGATTCTTTTTTTAAAAAACAATGTTTTTCGGACCTTACGCATTTCGTACATTCAAAATCTGCAATTTCACAAATTGACCGTCTGGGAAAGCTCATTTCATTTTGTTTGTTTGGTTTTTTTGGTTTTCTTTATTTGACCGTGAAAGAGCTCAAAATCCTTATTAGTGATGACATTGGGTGACATGGTGCCTACCCGCATCGACATGAAGAAAGTTATGTGCCACTCAGGGAATTTCGCAAAAATACTCAGGGAAAACGTGGAAATCTCAGGGAATTTAGCAATGTCAACTTGGTAGACACCCTGAATGAGGCATAATTCAACAAGAAAAGCTCTATGGGGGCCATCTTGCATGGCCAACCATAGTTGTTTGAAACAAAAATTTGCGTTGATCATTGTCCATTTTGGAATGAAATTACGGATCATGTTTTCAGTCTTCATGAAGTGGGCTGCTATGATATTTCGTGTTATATGTGTTTGAGTGAAGCTATACCCGCCTTGATGAACTGGTGAGAAAGAGTTTAACATTGGAATTCTAAAGCTCGTGACCAGATACGACAAATACCTGAATGTACAGATGTAAAGGAAGCTTTTTGTATGCAACAGGTATTTTTCTGATAAATATAGTGCTTTTAATTTTCATTCGTGGTTGCCCTCATAGAATTGCTAAGTTAAATTTTTCGTTAGCAATGAATGGTTGACAGTTTTATCAATATTAAGTGTAAACCAGTTCTAGTTACTTGAGAAGTAGATCTTGAAGAGCTGAATGAAGCTTTTAAACATGTGCTAAAGTTATTGCATTGGTAGTTTCAATGAGCACTGTTACTATGAAGTGCAGATTTCGTTGCTTTCTTTTCAAGGCATAAGAGACTTAGAGCCAGTGATGCTTTCATTGAAGCAGAACAAAACTGCATTTTATGGAAGCCACTGACAAAACACACTTTACTCAAGATCCTCTACAAATGCATTTCTATTTAGGGCACAAACGTATAGCATCCAACAATGAATGGAAACTTAGACATCGAGCAAGTTGTTACAAATGAAAGCCTAAATGAATTTGTTATCAGCAAAGCTGACCTTATACGAAAATTGGCAGTTTGGGAAGCACAAGTCTAGGTTTTGAGCTTGCAATTCCTGTATTGGTGCTAACGAGGCGAACTGGAGGCATCACTGACACAATTTGGTTAACAACTGTAAGCTGATCGGATAGTACAGCAGCTTACATAGGAAGGTTATAGCTGTCAATATCATTCTGAAATGATTAATTTTTGTTCAACTGCTAAGCATCATTAAAAATCGCAGGAATTCCTTAAGCATTCCTTGGTACTATTGAATTAGCTGAATTGAGTAGAATATGATATACACAGCCAACATCAACAAAATCTCAAACATTGCCTTCAGGTTATAGGAATGTCGAAGCGTGAGCGAACTGCAGTATAACTTATTTTGAAGAAACAAAAAAGCACATGCAACACACAAGGAGAGCCACAAATGTATACAAACGTAGGAACTGCTATACCAACTTACCAAACTGGTTAACCAACAGGCCCAAACTGCCGCATAGCTACTTTTTCAAGGTAGCCTCAAAACAACACATATAAGGCTTTTTTGGCCGAATAGATGAAATCTGGTAGCAATATGCTGGCTTGTAGCTTGTATGGCCAAACTACACGCCAAAAGAATTGCAGTGCTGCTTTCTGTGTCTGATGACGTGTCAGGTTATGGAAAAGACAGGTTGCCAGAAAAAAAACTGCACATAATGCACATTTACTTCACAGCTGTGAAGTTATGTTGAAGCATTAGTGGCATAACGACTTAGTTAATTGGTGCCATTCTGTAATAGAATATGTGTGCGTCTGTGCGCGCGCACGTGTGCGTGTACTCGACTTGAAATCCCGGGTGGGCGGCCGAATTTCGATAGAGGCAAAATGCTGGAGCCCGCTTACTGAGCGATGACAGTGCCCGTTCAATCACGGATGATCGAAATTTCCAGAGTCCACCGCGATGGCATGCTCGATGATGGTATCATGGTTGTGGGGCGTTGGACACTAGAAGCTATTATTGTGTGTGTGACACGATACGCACATGCATGTTGATGACACGCCGTCATGAGCGTGAACATTCGAAAGAGTGACTGGGATGGCACATCATCGGTGCCGGGTCGCTCTTGGGCTTAACTGTGCGCGCAGCAATTGTTGAGTTGTGTTTCAATATCCGCTTTTTCATAGTCGGGCCATAACCAGCCGATCGCTAAAACGGAAAAAGCATATCTCAAGCCATTGACAGTGCGCGAAAAGGAAGTGTTGCGATACATCACCCTTGCATTCGGCAGCGGAAATTGTTAAAAAAGGGAGAGAGATAAGAAAAGGTCTGATGACACGGCAGGTCACTGCTGACTCGAGATTGCCACTTTATTCATAATCAAACGAAGAGGCGTGCTGGACACGGACACAAGGAGAGCAGTGAACACTTTATTCAGTTGCGTAAGCCGATGTAGACAGCACGGGCGCTTCGCCTTAGCCCTTCTACGGCCCTGCGCTTCCGGCGGGCGGCGGTGGGACCCAACATGGCGCCGGCGCACAAAATTCTGCCAAATTTGACGCAAGCTGCCAACCGCGTGCGCATTGCCCGCCGAATTTGGCGGCGTATTTTGGAGGAGTTTTTTTAGATGTCGCCACCCTAAAGAAGGCTGTCATGTAGGCTCCCTAGTGTATGTGATCGCGCGGTGGCATCTATCGACGCGATGGCGCATTCGTGGGGTTACGTTGTTACTGTTACAATCGGCCTCTCTCTTTGTGACCGTAGCGGGGTAGGGACAGACGGGTTGATGCGGTGTTCTCAGCGTCAACCGGCAGGGCAGCCGAGCTGTTCGATCATGTCTCTGCCCGCCTCAGCTGCAATGTACAGGCAAGAGAACTCGGTCTAGGAGGTTGTGTGTCGAAAGAGTTTTCTGCGCCCGAAAGAATGAACCATGCTTAAAGGGCAACTCCGGCGTTTTTGCACCATGTTTTGACATAAATGTTTTCCAATGGTACTGATAGTCCTGTAACCGCCAAGGTGGGTCCGTTTGCTCAGAAACGCACCAATAATTTTAAATAAGCAACTGAAAGTCGTCTTCAAACCGAAACCGAAAAGGGTAGATGCTTCGTGGAGCGTGTGCGGTGACGTCACGACCTTCCCGTCAACGGAAATATGGAACTTGTGTCAAACATAGAGTTTCCTACTAAAATACTAGAGGGAAAACTGGCGCTGTGATCGTGAAGATCCCATGGGAATGATGGGTATGACATGGATTTGTCTAGTCTTCTTGCCTGCGGCTTCAAACGTTCTGGTGGATTTGTTTATTTCTGTTTTTTAGTGTTGGTGACGCGAGTGACATTACTACACTTCTTCATTACGTGACGATGGCAGCGGCTGTAGTGCACGCTTTACTGCTAGAGATCATGAGACTGTCGCATGTACTAAAGTCGTTTGCGATGATGAGGTGCCGTGCAGTCTGTTTCGCTGTTGTGTTTGTTGATGAATGGGTACACATATTATTTGTAGTGGTATTTTACCCAACTTAAGAACTCCTTGCGCTGCGTCTCGCGAATCTTATCGACGTGATTTTGCTGCTCTTCTTTTTTTTCTTTTGTATCAAGTGCGAAAGAATCTGTAAGCGCAGGGTCGTTTTCACGGCTGACATACACCCCTTGCGACAAGGCTGTCCGTATATCCGGTAGTAGATCATTTCAATTCCGCTGTCTGATTAATTCAACGCTGACCGAATGCGCCAAGCAGACGCACAGTTATCGTGCGTAGTAGACACCCAGTGGGCGATAGGCAGACGCGCCTGCGGTCGACGCTCAGAAAGTTAGCTCAAATCGAAGCTCAGGCGCAGTTTCCGACGGAATTTAACGGCATAGCTGTTTATCGAACATCACGTTATTGTTTGTTTGTTTTTTTCACAAAACCAACCACCAAGCGATGGGCGATATTGCGTTCCTGCTACGGCCTTGCGCAGGGGCTTGACCCATGCATATAGTTTGTGAAAATACAGTGGAGCACTTGCCCTGCACTAAAGGAAGCGAGCGAAAGCCCGTTTGTTATATTTAGAAGACACATCTACACTTTACACACTTGACAATGTCAGCACGTCACTTACAAGAGCAAAAATCTTTATTTTAAGTTCAAACTCAAATATATCTGGAACTTAAACCCGTATGGACGCTGCTAAATCTGGGTGCAAGCAGAGGAGGCAACATTTGCGTATGGCACAATATTGCTAAATTTCTGAGCATTCAGTATTTTTCTAACCGCGCAAAAGCAACTGGTATCTACACACGCACATAGTTATTCCAAAGTCTTCCGTTTTAGTGCAGTATTTTGTCGTAAACGACCTATTTTTTGAAGCTGCAAAGCCATATGAAGCCAGCAGAACGAAGACTAGGCAAATCCATGTCATACCCATCATTCCCATGCTGGCTCAACCGCCTTTTTTGAAACTCCCATAGACACTAGCGCCAGTTTTCCCTCTAGTATTTTAGTAGGAAACTCTATGGTGTCAAAGAAATGCCAGTGACGAGGTCATCCGACGACATATTGAGTTATGCAGCTTTTCTGATCTTGATAGCGACGATATGAGCGCTGAAGTTTCGCCATTTTGCTTGTCAAGGCCCGCTGGCTCGGGTAGGCAGCGCGGTGGTGATGACGCCAAAAACCCAGGGTGGCCCAATGAGGATCTGCTAAAAGATTTTAAAATTCATTTATAGGAAAACTAAATTAACTACATCCGCCTGACTTGGCATATATATTATTACAGTACCGAGAAGTATATATATTGCAATTTGGTTGAGATCATGGGAAACTGAAAAATAGCCGGAGTTGCCCTTTAACACGTGTGTACGGTTATATAGGTGGTCTCTGTACGTACGTTGAGCATCGCTCACGGACTGCTCGGACACAGCGACAATCTACAAGGTCGCACTAACAACGCCGGGTGCACTGACAACGCCGCTTGCAGTCTCTCGGTTTCTTGCTGAGACTGAGCTTCCAGCTCCACGGACGGCCACCGTTCCACATTCTAGATTTTCATCGCCACGGATAACAAAACGCTTGCTTCGAAGGCCATAATCAACAAGTTGTGATCGTAAACAGGAAATCTGCAGCAATCTATCGGCGCTGGTTTCCTCCGCCTAGCCCTCGACATTGGTGCCCCGCTATGCTTTTTTGGAGGCTATGTGTTTACATACTTTGTTGCCAGATTAATACCAGTTACTACTCCCAAAGATAGCCAGCGACTCACTAGCTGGCAACGTGAGCGTTGCAAAATGGCGTCGATCACGGGGGCCCACGCCTCCCGTCCACGGGCCCGATGGGGAGCTTTGCCTCTAGAATCAGTATATTAACTCTATGCTCTGACGTGTCTGATATGACATAGCTAGGATGCGCATTGGAGCTTGTACCCTTGCACGTGTCCGGCCTTTATAACGGTTAGGATGCATATTGCGCAAAAAACTGGGGCTACCTGAACTTAGTCTCGAATAACAAGTACAAGATGTGCAAATTATGTGGCTCATGATCGTGAGCGAATTTGACCATCGCGGAAAAAAATTAAGCGTGCCGGGGCTCCCGCAAATCACCAGCGGATCCATGGAGGCTTAGCGAAGCATTGCAAAACTAAGGAAAGGAGACATGATTTTTCAGCAAACCATGCCAAACCTTTTCTCCCCTATATGAGCCAGGTATGCATAAACAAGTGATACTTGCGGAATAGAGAGTTGAAAATTTAGGAAGGATAAGTGTGGACAGGAAAGACGCTCACTTGCAACTAAGTTTATTCATACGAAAAACAGCCACCCACGAGAAAACCTGAACTGCGCATGTGCAGATGTCTCTAAAACGCCGTCAAACCGCACCCAAAAGCCGAAAAAGGAAGCGAATGACGCAACAAGGTGTGAAGCTAGCCTAGAGCCAAGCATGCGTCGCTACTTAGTAGCAAAAGGTGCGAGATTTTTGTTGATCACTAGCACGTGCGGAAACTACACAAGCAAATAACACAAGAAGATGAAAGGTGGAAAAGGGGCACTAGTCAGTTCGAACATATGTCAAAGAGCATCAGCTCTTTGTCCTTCAGGTGTACAGACGGAGCGCTTACTTATGCTTCCTAAATTTTCAACGCTCTATTCCGCAAGTATGACTATTTACCAACTAGCCCAACACTTCACTGTACCATAAACAAGTGATTAAAGCATCAATTTACATGTAAACGAACTATTGATTTCGTATGCACCATCACCTTTACCCATTCTAGTCTCTCTGTCTATCTCTTCCTTCTCTCTTATTGGTGTCTTAAGTTGGGTTTGAACCTCCTGCGGGAAAGCAGCTAAGCAGGCGTAAGGGAGCACGCGGCACGTGCGACGGTTTTACGATGTTTGTGTGACTTCTTTGGCAAGCACTTTTTTTAAAAAAACGCACGGTCGTGCGCCTTCTTTATGCAGTTTGAATCTCAAACGGAGTTTTCCCGGAATAGGTGCACCCTGTTTCTCTTTTTATTTTTCTCTCCATGTGTATGCATTTCTTTTTTCTTTCCCTCCGTTAATCTTTGTATATCTGTTTCTTTCCCTCACGCATAGCAAGTTGTATTAGAGTATTCGGCACCACGCAATCATATGGCTCCCATAAATGCACGTTCTGCAAACGTGGCTGTATAGCCTATGTGTAGCCATGGGCTCTTTTGTGGCTGTTTTTTCCCCTTGCCTGGAAAAGGTGAGAGCCGACGACAAGAGCTTCGGCTGTCAGTGGTTCGTGGTCGCATTATTGCAATTGTATTTTTCTTCGCGTGCAGTTCACTGTCAGGTAATCAGCGCTTTATTTTCTTTTTATGTTATGAGATTTCGCTGTGTGTACAAGGGCTGAGTAAAGCTTTATTTCAACTTGAGCTGGTCGACCTCACTGTTCGGTATGGTAGTTGATGTAGGCATGAGCTACAGTAATGACAGAAAATTGTACCTCTGGAATTATGCTTCAATATTAACAGTGCCGCCCCACCATTTCAGTTTATGTTTTATATTTATGCCACAGTTGCTTACACTTGTTGTGCATTTTTTTTCATCAGCATACCACGACGCAATAAAGCCTTTTCAACTGATTTATTTATTTATTTATTTATTTATTTATATCGACACACTGCAGTCGCGATGGGCCATCGCAGGATTAATGAAAATGCAGTGTGTGACAAAACAATAATTATCACTAAACACGCAAATATTACTGAAGGTCTACCTGAAGGATTCATCAAGCGTAATATGATGAAGGATTCATCAAGCATTACACAATGACGCAGAAGCCACAAAGAACGGATTCAGCAGAATGCTTTGAACGCATCAGTGCGCCGGCAGGAAGGGACCACATTGAAGTCGGGATGAGATCTCGTGGTTGCAGGTCTACCGGGTGCACGTAATTACCAAGTTACTTCCATAGTCTACCTTCCCTAACAAAACGCCCGAAAGACGTAGAACGGGGATGGTTGCTTTTCTGGAATGCGCAAGTAAATGAACAATTCTTTGCGAAGCTGCTTGCCTGTGGACCGGCATTGTCATATGTAGACAAGCAAGATTTCTTTGAGTTCATAAAAGGGACACAGCGCACTAACTGAAATCAAACCAGGTAATATGTGCAGGAAATATTTATTTATTTATTTATTTATTTATTTATTTATTTATTTATTTATTTATACATACTGCCAGTCCCAATGGGGACTATTGCAGGAGGGCAACCAAAATACACAAGAGATATACATACGTTGAGTAGTGAAAGATGCATGACTAAAGAAATACTATATTACATGGAGTGTAGGCAACATAAGGTTTGTGGCAAATGTCATTTAGTAGACATAATAGTACAAAGTGACCATCTTCAAAAAAGTGTCGCTAATGAACATGAGAGACATTGTTTACAAATTGCACTGACAAATTAACAAATTCAAAAGGCACTCAAATGGTGAAAGTTAGAAAAGAGCAGGAAGAGGATCATCAATTCAAGTTTGGGTGGCATGAATATGTTTATCAAGTAAAGTTAAAAATGTATTCAAGTCTTTACTAATATGATTAAATATGATTCGCGCAGGGATATTTGTCCGTATATGAGGATAAAACCGTTCTTTCGTTAGACATATATAGAAATATTTTTCAATGACACTGTCGTACAAGAGCCACGGGTAACGCTGGAAGTGCGTAATAGCTTCGAGTAAGGCGATGGTCATAGACATACTGATCAGGAATACCTACTTCAACTGCAGATTAATAAATAAGGAAAGAAAGAGGAGCTAAATATCACGAACACACGTTGCTTGATTCTCTGCGATGTCGACGAGAGACAAAAAGTAACAGGAAGAACATACACAAGTAAATCCGGCAGATCCCACGTACTGTGGGCATCGGTGTCACGTGAAACAGTCGGAGAGTAAAGCCGCTAAAGCGCCCATACCTCAGTCATTGGCAGTACGCCAAACGTTAACAATAGGATCAACATCGTCATGGAAATTGCATGGAAGGATGCATTCTTAACGTATGCTAACCGGAAACGCCGACAACGCTGTGGATACCGAATGGTAGCTCATGGTACGGCGTAGCGTTGGCACTCGCGGTAGTGTAAAGCACGGACGTCTGTTTTTAGAAAGAAAATGCACGCTATGGTGCATTGATATACGTACCATAAGCATCGTTCGTTGAAGTAGTCCTACGGGATCGAGCGATGTTGCACATAAGTATGCCGTGTGAGAGTAACGTGTATGTATTTTTTATCATATTTTTGTGATATTGTGAATCAGTTAAAAGGGCAAGTGTCGTTACACAAACTACAGCGTCACATCTGCTAGTGCAATATGCTTAATTATGTAGTGTACTACGTGGGATGAGCGACCATAGCCCAAAGGTAGCGTGCTTGGTCGGCTTCTCGGCCGACCCAGGTTCGACACCCCCAACCACTTGGTAGGTAGCGCCTGTCTCCGAGCATCGTATGTCCACCTTTGAATTGGAAGCTACGCCGAACCGTATGCTTTCCTTGTTTTTAAATGTATCGCAATGATACCTTAAATGTCAAATTAGGCTAGTACTTACTGGACATGGACTATAAATTTCAAACACCAGTGGCGCGCATACACGCATACAATGGGACGACCACACCGGCATGAGCCGCACGTGATTGCGGTATCCTTAATCTTGACGTACGTGATCAGTTTATCATGTTAGTGTCTAAAGATCAATAATTCATATTCTTCATATATTTATACCCTACCGTACAAAGTTTGACGTGAACCAGGTGAACGCGACGACTAGGAGAGCCCCGAGAGATAGGCGGCCAGATAGGTACGGACAAAGTTGCTGAAGTTCGCCAAGAAATGCTTTGCATTTAATAAATGAAAAGCACATATCAGTGTTCATCTTCGTAAGAAGCGCAAAACTACACACAAGGACAGCTAGAACGAAAGACACAACACAAGCGCTTCGTTCTAGCTGTCCTTGTGTGTAGTTTTGCGCTTCTTACGAAGATGGATCTATACCAACTAGCCCGATTCACTTGTTTATTAAGTTACATATCAGTGATCGGGAAAAGCCTCGCAACAAAAACGGGAGCTCTTGGATGCATTGTTTCTAAGGTGAGAAGCTATACACTTAAATATTTCTTGAAACCTTTTTGCAACATTGGTAATAGCGAATGAATGCGTAGCGGAACCAAACTGCGCTGCATCGCGCGAATTTTAGAGATCGATGTCACGCGAAGCGGCTCCATGAAGCATTGTTTGGTCGTGAGTGACAGAGGAGAAAGCGAGACTGGAGACGATAGTTACGAAGCCGATCAACCAACCTGCGTAAATTGAATAGTGCTGTGCACAGGAAGGCCTCACCGTTGACGTTGACTGCACTGGGACGCTTATAACGCGCAGCTGATTGTACAACACGATGTTAATAACGGATCGGTTTTACCTGTCAAAACTAGCTATGAATAGGAGGCACGGCCAGTAGTGTAATCCTGCGGAGCAATTTTGACCGCCACGGGTTCATTAACGTGCATCCATATCTAAGCACAAGGCTGTTATGGACTTTTGCCCCCATCGAAATGGGGCCGGCGTCGACGAGGTCCGATCTTGCGACTCCGGGCTTCGCAAGCCAACACGTAGCCGCCAAGAAATGGTACGTACGACCTGATGTGTGCGCGCTTATTATAATACATAGGTCTCTTTCGTGTGGAGAGATGCGCACAACATACGCTAATGTGCCTAAATTAGACCGCTTTTCCTCGCTTACTTCAGCAGGATTAGTAAAGTTAGGCCGAACAGGCTTGCTGAGTAGAATTAATGCACTTATCACGCTGCTATAAAACTGCCTTCCGGCAACCATCAACTGAACTGCTAAAGCGACGCTTTTGTTTTCCATATACAACGTATGGTTTGGAGGCTGTGGGCAGTTACAGCAAGTTCGTCTGTTTTTGTGGGTTTATATGGTGTCTACATTAAAATCGCCAACAAGCGAGAAGGACCCAACTGTGAGGTCTAAATTTTAGTCCTTTACGGTTACTATGGTCTATTAAGGGGCGTAACAATGGCAGTATGACAACTCAGCGAGTTGGCAGATGGTGATCATGCGTGAAGCGTTAGTCGTGTTCTGTTGCTTTAAGGTCATGGATGCCGTTCGCCGATCCATATCATGCACGATTACTAGTTAGCTTGTATAACGGAACTGCACGGAGAATAAATGGTAAACTGCGGGTTCATCCTCGACTGATTAATGGTTGTGACAACAAGGGAGTCGTCGCAAATATGAACCAGATATCCGCGCACTCGACACATCCAACTTATACGAAGGTCTACAGGTATTGGCGCATTCCAAATCTTAATCACTGTTACGTCGCTCTTGAGACGTTTTCACGTGAATACCGTGGCACTTCCTGGGTTTACGTTATATTTCATCAATAATCAAAATATTCTGCGTTGACAATTAGAGCACGATTATTTCATTTTGTCTTATCCACACCGGATATGGCCGTTCATAATGAATGTCTCTGAAAAGCGCCTTAGTCGTTGATTACGAAGTTCCACCGTTACATGGGGCTCTATAATAATTTACGCAGAACCACTGCGATAAACGCAGAGCGTCGAATTAAATGCCAACAGTTTAGCGCGTTTCCCTAGGATTAGCAAAGTCATGGTGCAAAAATATTGCACATTAGGGAATCGGGCAGTGACGCAAAACCGGAATGCGGATGTATGCGCCTATAATGGCGATCACTGGACGGTGTACACTATAGAACCGCTAATGCTCAGGCAGCACGTGTGGCTGTTCGTGTTTAATAAGGCGCATATAGTACAGTGAAAAGCATCAACATGCTGACCACATGTGCATCCAATGTTACATGGCGGGACATTTGAAACAGTGTATGTTCTATCTTATGGACTGAAAAGATAAGTGTCTGTCCATGGGAGAAATATTTTGAGCCACGTCTTCTCATTTGCTGCAGCACTTCTGGAAATCATTAATGACCATTCAGCGTTTTTCAGTTGCTTACCTATCGCAATAAATTGCATCAATGATAAAAGATTCCACAGTTGTTTTTTATGAAGAAAAGATTGGAAAAGCAAATATAGTAGCCTATCAAATTTAGGCTTAAATGAAGCTCTAAACTGAGCAAAAATGATTAGTTGGGGCATTGATTATTGCGAAGGATAATGCCATATCTGCGACTGTTTGGCATACTGTAACTCTCTCCTCCACTAACATACCGTACGGAAAATGAAGATGACAGTTCGCAGTTCAATCAAGTTTTAATAAGCTTCGCTCTACACACAAAGAATCGCTTAACAGAAAAATAAAATAATTCATCGAGTAGAAGAATAAGTGAAGAAAACTTGGAAAAAACATGCGCGCAGTGCTTCGGCGCTGCACCGAGCCAAAGCTGAAGCCCCTATTGTAGGCCACAAGGTGTGTCCCTCAGCAGCAGCACACAGTAACGACGGAGACGGGAAATAAGTTCACAGCGGCGGAGCCCTGGAGCGGCCGTCGGCAACGACGCCTGCAGGTATCTCTACAGCACTCTCCACTGAGAACGCAGCCGTCGGAACAACTTGCTCATGCCGTCGCGTTCGGAAGGTCGAGCACTGCAACAAGCCGAGGCAACTTGTCGGGTCGCTTCACTGGTTCAAGCGATGCTCGACGTGATGGCGTTTGTATTGACATACATGTCGAGGACACGCACGCAGATGGCATGAGCCACATCCGGACTCCGCTTGCCTGGAAACCGTCTGTGACGTTATACTCCACGCAGCATCCGGGGATGCCAGCCTCATTCCAGGGGCCACAGAAGTGTTGCTGCCATGCTTGAGGCAGTCGATTGACACGCCGCGTGGTTGCTTGCACCGGTGAGGTGTTCTTCAACGGCGATTGATCACTGGCGCAGGTCACGCGACCATTAGCCATTGCGGTTCGCTGTACAGGAAGGCGACGTAATTTGTGCCCACCGGTAGCGTCGGGCACCGCTGTCTTCGATTCGTCCGATGCACTTCGCGTCTTGAGCTAACGAAATTGTGACGTTGCTCCCGGTGGGATAATCGACAGACACGCTACAGAACTTTGACGCGTGGATGCGTCGTCTTCGTCGTCTACACTGCAATTTAATGCGGCAAAATGTCGCATCCTCTCACCGCATTGTGGAAAAAGGTACATCAGCGGAACTGAAACGTACCTGGCGTTCACCCTTCATTACCAGCGGTTCGAAATACCTGGTCATTTTTTTTCGGCACTTCGTGCACCTGTAGATATTGGATGTTTCTGTGTTCAATCCACCTTTTCCACAGCTGTAATGAAGGGGAGGATGAAGAGGACGATGAAGCGGACCGCGAGAGTTGAAGCGGCATCTCCAGCAGAAACCAAAAGAACAAGATTTTGTGAACGAGATAGTCACCCCAACAGCTGCAATGTGCTTTTGATTCTGGTGAACTTCTCGCGACATATGTGCTGACATTCCAACGCGATACACATCCTTTCGCAATGAACGTGGACCACCGAAGTAAAACACGTTCTTGGCCTAGTGTGTATGGCATATTTGAAACAAAAAGGTTGCGCGAAGAAAGACTATCACAAGGGAGGGTACAGGGACAAGCGCAAAATGACACTGCTTTATTCATGAGCTGAGCCACTGAATAAATAGGACACCAAGACCACGTTACACCAAGACCACCAAGTTTTCGTACCCGGTGACTGTTCCGCCCCACGAATATTTGGCGTTGAATCGCCAGATAGCTGCAAAAGCCGGACGGGAGAACGAGGAAAGGTGCCTTCTTGAAGGCGTAGACTGTTTGTCTAAGAAGGTCTCTAATAATTCGGGCGGCGTCTCGAGAGACACTCTCCGGCATGTACAGCAGTACTTCAAGCTGAATGACCTATGTTTATTGCAGGCTGACAAGGAGGGTAGCTTCGCAGTGCTGTCCACTCAGCTTTTCAAAGAAATTGCTACCCGGGCACTTGACAACAACTTTCGTGTTGCCATGGTGCGTTTGCCGAAAGTCAAGCGCCAAGGGGAGGATCTGTGCGCGCAAATGAACTTATTGGACTTGGCTAAGCGTATAAAATAGGCCCAGGGGACGTCCCTCAATGTGGTTTTTTCAGCCAAGACGCACAAGGTCGACACGCCCCTTCGCACCATTGTTAGTGAAGCGGGAACTTGGCAGCTGCAGGTCAGCAAGTTTCCTTTCAGCCACTTGAAAGGACTAGTTTTACACGATCCTTTCATTGTCAAAAATTTCTATGAGGTGATTAGCTTTCGGCAAATTAATAGTGGTATTGGCACCGGATTTTCAGTTGACGTTGAGGATTTGTTTTATTCAGTGCCCCGCAAAGAGTTGTTCAAGGCAGTCAGAGCTAGTATTGAGATGAACGGTGAAATTGATTTTGTCAACATAGCTTTGATTAGTGTGGATAATTTTATGTTTGTGCTGGAATTTTATCTGCAGTCCACGTTCATTTCTTACGGTATTGACTTGTATTTGCAAAAGAAGGGCATATGCTTTAGTTCGACGGTCGCGCCTGTTATTTGTAATATTTTCTTGGTTTTTATTGACAGCGAACTTGACCAGGCTTTTGATAAGACTGTGATTCTTAGAGATTTTAGATATGTGGACGACTTTTTGATTCTTTTAAAACCTAACACTAACTTGACGCACGAGCTTCCGGTAGATGACATCTTAAATGTTTTTAATGAGCATGGTAGAGGATTATCCTTTACGCATGAGACTACTACTGACAATCAGCTGGAATTCTTAGATATTAATTTTGACGTTCTCTGCGGGGCATGTGTGCTGGCAGTATCAGCTCAGAGAACAGAAAGGTTTGCTTCCGTTCGAATCCGCCCAGTCAAAAGTGGTGAAACGTGCTATTGCGACGATGTGCCTTGCATATTCTCTCAAAAAGTCGTGTGATCACAAGATGCATGACAGCTTTTGTGCGCAGATTGGCAGACTTGCGGAGGCTGGGTATCCTCGCTCTGTTGTTGGTGCAGTTGCTGAGTCCCTGTTGCAAAAGCTTAAGGGCACAACGAAAGCAGCAGCAGCCGACAGTGCGCAGCGTTTGACGCGGCCCGAGGTTATGCCTTATGTGCACCGAGTGTCGCACTCCCTCAAGAAATTCGCAGGGAAGTATGGGGTTCCAATTGTTTTTTCGGCCCCAAGAGAAAGCTGTCTGTTCTTTGTTCCCGCAGTAGTAGGAAGAAAACAGCACCCTGCGAAAAAAAGCATGAGAGGCCCTCCGGCAAATGCGCAGTCGGAGTGGTATACGAAATTCCACTTAGCTGCGGAAAGGTCTACATAGGCCAAACCGGACGCTGCAACAATGATAGAGCGAGGGAGCATCTGCAAGATGTAAAGAGAAAAGAAAAAACTAATTTAGCTGAGCATTGTAATACCTGCATGTGTGATCCTCGATTGAGTGAGATTAAGATTTAAGGTAGAAGTGCAAATATGAATGCACGGTTGGTCCTTGAAGCGTTTTCTATATGGCAGAAGGGAACGGATTGTGTTAGCGATACTCCTATCAGCCTATATGCTGGAGAGAGGGGCTTTCTGGCCGCGCATGTGTAATTCTGGTGTTCATTCTTGGCGCGTGCACACGTGATCTTGGTGTACCTTTCCTATTTATTCAGTGGCTCTGCTCATGAATAAAGCAGTGTGAGTTTGCGCTTGTCCCTGTACCCTCCCTTGTGATTGCCTTTCTTCGTGCAACCTTTTTGTTTCAAATGTGGGCCACCGAGTGTGGGGGACTAATTTTGTTTCGAGGGTACCACATATCTACTGGAGCCATAGGTCGGCAGTGTGGGAGAACACTCACTCACACTCACCGCCGTATTCTAGAACCAAACTTAACTT
Organism: Hyalomma asiaticum; assembly: GCA_013339685.2. Lineage (NCBI taxonomy): Eukaryota > Metazoa > Arthropoda > Arachnida > Ixodida > Ixodidae > Hyalomma > Hyalomma asiaticum. The sequence continues at coordinate 61,138 of JABSTT010001719.1, forward strand.
ATCGCGATAAGGTTACTTTTGTAAGGAGAACTTGAACTTAAGTTTAAGAAAAGGTAAAGGGGCTTTCCGAAACCCACCTTACAAGATTTTAAGGCGACCTTATGAAAGGCGCTCTTGTCCGAGTGAGTGAGTGGCATGGGAGCGAGGCTAAGCGCATTTTTTGTGTGTTTTCTTTTGTAAGCAGGCGCACAGCTGCACGGGACAATGAAAAAGGAGGGGAGCAAGGGGTGTAGAGGGGGGTCATTCGGGGGGTTGGACTGGTCGGACGGGGTGTGCGCTGGCATGTCTCGTCAGCACAGTTTCCCGGAGTCTCGGCAGTGTACGTGCTTTTGCGAGTGACCATGTGCTTGTATCTCCACTCCGCGTGTGCGGAGAACACCCTAGGTGTGGACGCTGTATTCTTGTGTACGTGTTTGTGTCGGCACTGCAGTGTGGTCCTACGCAGGCAACTGCAAAATAGCGATGTGTTTGCGACGACGAAGTGGCCCAACGGGCAGTGTGTTCTAAACGAACGAACTGTGCGCAGTGCGTGAACGAAGTCTGTTGCGGATATCTCTTTCTAGGTACTGTAATTCATTGTTTTCTAATTAAACGTGTATGGTCTTCCATTTACCGCATGGATTATTCGGGCTCACTTTGGTACCCCTTCGTGCTTGGTGCGTGTACTTTTCTTCTGTCCCGCTGGGCTTTTCAATAAAACTTCACTTTAGTAAAACCACATTTTGTTTACACTGATCCCTGATGTATGCTAGCTCCGCCGACGTGCCATGTCCAGCTGTTTCGGTGAAATAGGGCACATTCGATCGCGTACACTTTCCTTCGATGCTCTGCTGCAACAGCCGTTATCCATAAGTGACTTGTTGCGCCTTGTTTACAAAACGAAGAGTCTCGCTGAAGCGGTTGTAGCCTTGTTGGGTAAGGAGCCACCAACGTACCTCCGCGACCGTCGGTGTCCTTTCGCAGGGATGGCATGAAGCTTCAGCATGGTACTTGTGGAGCGGAAGCGGCACAAGTACCCATGCTTGTCGGAAATCTCCATGGGATTTAGGCGATCACTGATTGCATGCCACGACATTCGCACTTACGCATATGCTGCCCGCAGCTCGATAATTCATGCCGATCCATATTTTAAACCAATTCCGCAACGTTGACATCCATGCATGCCATTTTGTTTGCTTACAAGTGAGCGTCAAGGTAGGTCGGGGGCTACCTTAAGGAAGCCTTACTTATGGCGGCGGTAAGTACAAGAAAAGTTCAGATGTAAGTATAAGGTTGGTTCTTGAAACGCGTTAAGGGTCACTTTAAGGTTACGGGCTACTTAAGTCACAAGCATAAGGATAAGTTTGGTTTCAGAATACGGCGGTCAGTCACCCTAATTTTTCCTGCACCCGCACTCACTCGCACTCGCACTCACCTCAACTCACACTCACCTCCACTCACAGTCACCGGCACTCACTCGCACTCGCACTCACATTCACTGGCACTCACTCGCACTCGCACTCACCTCCACTCACACTCAAGGGCACTCACTCGCGCTCGCACTCATTTCCACTGATGCTCACCGGCACTCACTCGCACTCACACACTTCCACTCACACTGCCCGGCACTCACTCGCAGTCACTTCCACTCACATCGCCTGGCACTCACTCGCACTCGCACTCACTTCCACTCACACTGCCTGGCACTCACTCGCACTCGCACTCACTTCCACTCACATTGATTGGCACTCGCACTCGCACTCACTTCCACTCACACTGCCTGGCACTCACTCGCACTCACTCGCACTCACTTGCATTCACACTCATTGGCACTCACTCGCACTCGCAGTCACTTCCACTCACACTGCTGAGCACTCACTCGCACTCGCACTCACTTCCACTCACACTCATTGCCACTCACTCGCACTCGCACTCATTTCCACTCACACTGCCTGGCACTCACTCGCACTCGCACTCACTTCTACTCACACTGCCTGGCACTCACTCGCACTCACTTCCACTCACACTGCCCGGCACTCACTCACATTCGCACTCCCACTCACACTCATTGGCACTCACTCGCACTCGCACTCACTTCCACTCACACTGCCTGGCACTCGCACTCGCACTCACTTCCACTCACACTCACTCGCACTCACCTCACACCTCCACTCCACGAGGCACGGTCTGGTCCAATCAGGAACGCAGGCACAAGATTGGACCACAAGTGGAAGTGGGCACAGCCGTCTCATGCGCGCACATGCAAGCAACCGGCGCCAACATGTGGCGTCGGCAAGAGAGAAGTAAAGGAAGAAGGGGTGCGCGTCCGAAGGAGCAATAGGCGCCGCTTGTACACACACGCACGCACGCACACACACACACAGCTACGTGACTTCCAACACGCATGTCTCGCCGACTCGTCGGCGCCTCCCCGAAGCCGAGGCGGCCGAGGCGTCTTACACCTCCCGGCTCTTTGGAGCCGTCTGCGTAGGTCTTCGCTTGCCTGATTTTGGATATCTCTGCGCTTTGCGTTCGGGCTAACGGTTACCGCACAAGCGAAAAGTAACATTTGCTGTAGTGGAAATGAGTGTGCATGCTCAGCAGTTTCGGTGAAGATTTTTATTAAAAACCTGTATCGGCATTTTGGTTGAATAATATCACATCACCGCGCATCCTCTCATGTATTTCTCGTGATTTCTATTTTTTACTCACGCCGAGCTTAGTGCTACTATTAATTTCATGCATTAATTCTGTTAGTGTTTTCCATTGTATAAATTGCTTGATGGTGTTTAGGATTTACATGCATGCCCTCCCTGCAACGATCTCTTGTGAGATCGGCAGTATTCCCATAAAAATAAACCCTGCGCTAGTTACGTTCATCTGCTTCAATAAACTAAAACGCATTTAATCCGCGCTGTTAGCGCTGCAGGAAACGAAATATTTGTCACCCTCGGCCGGCCAAACAACGAGAAGTATTCTGCGGGAGAGCTGTATACACAATAAAGAAATGCCGAGAGCGCGACAAATCTGTACAAACTACAGCAATGTGGTACGCGCAAGTTTGGCAGGGCTGGCGAAACCTACCCGGCTTCTAAACACTTCCGACTGGCAGGACGCAGCCAGCAGAGCGCGAAAAAAAAAAGGAAAAGGAGAGAGAGAGAGAGAACAGCAAAAGTGCTGCTGATATAAAATCCGGGCAGGTAGACAGCGCTCTCTCATTATTTCTTCACTATTACACAATATGAAATACAGTGAAAACCCACGTGCAAACAACAGAACGTATTATTTAATGTCTCAATTTGCTAAAACTGTAGGAAGCGGCTCCACGCCTCCCGAGGAAGCGCCGAAACTGGAAGGCGAGTCTCAAGTGACGAAAGGAAGCGGAGCCGCGATGAGTTTAGGATGCGGAAATGTGTCTCTGTGCTTACTTTTCCAGCCCTGAAGAGACTAGTGAATCAGAACATTTTGCATCTTTTATTTCACTTTGCTACTAAGCCAGTTTAACCCTTTGAAGGTTCTTGCCGTATATGCACGGCGGCGGTTTTCTGTCCCGCAAGCACTGTTGTACACTTCACTCCCAAACAGGAACGAAAGCTCGTTCCTCGTTCCTTCCCAATTTTGTAACGAGTTCCCGTTAAAAGTTCCTTTAATCAGAAAGGAACGCGTTCCAGTTACACTTCTTAAATCAAAACGTGTCGTTACACTTGCGTTACATTTGATTTTTAAAATTGAAAATAGTGCCGGATAATTGTGAGCTAAAATTAAGTGACTTAACCACTTTAAGATTCACTTCCAGCTGCGTACATTGCGCGAACTTGAAGCCGACCGGCAGCAGATTATTTTGAGATAAAAAAATATGAAAATAAATGTTTCTAGACATATTTTCAGGGAGCACCGAACGTCGTCCCGACATGTTCACTGCGACTTTGACTCTAGTCTATTACAAGTCCACCACATAATAGGTCTTCCGATGAGCAGTCAGAATAGTGCGCTTCAGATGTGCAAATAGAAAGTCACTCACATTCACCTATGCATGTGAGTAGCAAGCCTGCATTTAACACTAAAAAGCTATAAATACTGTAGTCCAGTCGATTTACATTCGCATATAATATATAGCTTGTTCTCCACCCACGCCTATAAATACATAAACAAGATTTCCCGATATGTCGTCATCATTTCCTGCCCTAAACTTCTGCCCTCAAAATTTGTAGCCTTTTGGTTTGATAGTCGAGCTGACAGTTCTGTATATATTAGATTTGCTTAGTTCTCAAAATTTAAAAGCATCTATGATGCTGTTCTCTTGTTGTTATTCATGGTGTTGCGCAGTGTGTGTCAGTGTGGAGAATTCGAACTACATGATCAGCTGATGAGCTTATCGACGAACTATATAACGTGGGAGTATTTTTTTTTCTTATGACGTCTTAAGGAGTCTGCTTTTTCTGTTCAATATGTACAGCAGCCCCACTTTCATGCAATGGCGAAATGACATTGATGTGTGGCGAATGAATGAATGAAGGAATAAATAAATAAATAAATAAATAAATAAATAAATAAATAAATAAATAAATAAAATGCCTCACATGCATGATTTCATCGGACACCACCCAAGAAATGATGTCTGCAAGCAAAAGCGACGTATGTCACACATGAAAGGTTCGCAGCAGCACAGCAGCACAACCCAAATAGCAAAAACGTGCGCACGTGCTACTGAGCGTGGCTCTAGTTCGTAAAAAGATCAATAAATAGTAGAAATGATATCTAATGTGAACAAGAAGGTAACAAATCGACCGATTTACGCTTAGAATTCAAAGCTCCCTTTCGTTATGCGAATAAGAAACAATAAATAAGCCATACCTGCACGTGCTTCAAGTTTCGCCCCGATCTTTTCAACACTCCAACTGTATTGTTTGATGGAGCATAAGTCATACATTGCACTAAACACAGGCATGCGATCTTCAGTTTACCTTATATTCAGTCGGTTTAAAGATCAGGGGCAGCAATATCCATGAAGTGATCTATAATTTAACATCGGCACTAATTGCAACAGAATCTAGATGACACAGGAGGAACAGGTGTTACGTGATTTTTGAATGTCAAGTGAAAGATCTCCACAGTGTGTCCAGCCGTCAGAACGACCATTGCTTGCTGTGAAGACTGGCTCCGACAAAGCGAAAGACTGTTATTCCTCCCCACATCGTAGGTCTCGTCCCGCGCGCTTTCGTGCCACCCTGCTGGCGCCTTGGAGTTGTTTTGCCATAATTACAGCCCTTTCGTCGACCGCTTTCGTTACAGCGGGAGGGCCACGTTTTCCCGTTTTCGGCGGACCTTCTCGTCCCATTAGCGGAGGCCGGCAACGTGTCGAGCAGAAGGCGCCACGTCGGAACGGTCGCTTGTTCCGCGACGTTCGGATAATCTTGCAATCCCCCACCAACGCAAGCGCAAGCCGGGAGCGTCCGTGGGAACACAGCAGCCGATGTCTTCTCGGCGATCTTCAATTGGTTGTTTGACAAGAGACCGAATCGCTATTGAAGACCGCGCCGCCCTTTTGTTAACAGGCCCCAGCCTACTCGGTCGTGCTGGCTGGCCCTGTAGTTTTCTTCTCCAGACACTCGTGGTTTACGTTTCCGGCTGCTACGTGTATCTAGCCCGCGCACAGCTATGTTGATCGAGACCTTGCCTGCCTGCTAACCACGTAACGTGACCTTAACTTCGCAAGAGGGTTAACTATGGCCTCCGTAGTGTAACATTTGCCGCTGCGCGTCTGCTTTCCCGAGCGGTCTCCTGCGTAAAAAAAGGCAGATCCTACGTGCAGTGGTAATCAAGGAAATGCGAAGCACGCATCAGGAACGTAAAATGTATCTGCATTGTCAGGCTATACCGATTTTGGTACATATGAAGTTTACGAAACGGCCGCAAGAGCACCAAAACTGTGGCATGTAAACCACGCCGCTCATGACACGCATGTCATGATTCTAATGTTACGACCTGCCATTTACGTTCTTCATGCAGTCGTGTTCTGCCATAGCAATTTTGGTATGCATCCCGTTAACGAAACGCGTGGCACGTTAATCATGCCGCTTATAACATGCATGTCACGATTTTCATGTTATTAGAACGTGTCAAACACGGTCGTCAGACTGTTGTGTCGCCAAACCAATTTTGGTATATATCAAGTTAACGAAACGGCCGCAAGAGCACCAAAACCGTGGCGCGTAAACCATGCCGCTCAGCGTAAATCATGACATGCATGTCGTGATTTTCATGTTATGACCGGTCATTTATGTTCGTCATGCAGTCATGTTGTGCCACACCAATTTTCGTATACTTCCCATTAACGAAACGGCCCAGAAGAGCACCAAGACCGTTTTGTGGAAATCATGCATGTCATGATTTTCACATTACGACCTGTCATTTATGTTCGTCATGCAGTCATGTGGCAACCGATTTTCGTATATATCCCATTAACGAAACGGCCAGGGCTAGATAGATAGATAGATAGATAGATAGATAGATAGATAGATAGATAGATAGATAGATAGATAGATAGATAGATACGCTCAAAGTCGCCGAAGTGCGGTAAGAAATGCTTCGCATTTAAAATGCCATTGACGCGGAGGCCCCCACATAGGAGCCGTAACCACATTCTCAGAACAAATGCACTGACCGGCACAGGTCAGCAGTGTGAGAAAACACTCACTCACCCAAATTTTCCAGGACTCGCACACTCTCGCACCTACACTCACACTCACCTCCGCTCACTCACACTCACTGACACTCATTCGCACTCACCTCCACTCACTCGCACTCACCTCCACTCACGCTCACTGGCACTCACACTCGCTTGCACTCACTTCAACTCACTTGCACTCACTCGCACTCGCACTCACCTCCACTCACTTGCACTCACTCGCACTCGCAATCACTTCCACTCACACTCGCACTCACCTCCACTCACACTCACTTGCACTCACTCGCACTCGCATTCATTTCCACTCACTGGCACTCACTCGCACTCGCACTCACACTCACTCGCACTCGCAATCACTTCCACTCACACTCGCATCACCTCCACTCACACTCACTTGCACTCACTCGCACTCGCACTCACCTCCACTCACACTCACTTGCACTCACTCGCACTCACCTCCACTCACACTCACTCGCACTCACTCGCATTCGCACTCATTTCCACTCACACTCTCTGGCACTCACTCGCACTCGCACTCACCTCCGCTCACACTCACTTGCACTCACTCGCACTCGCACTCACTTCCACTCACACTCACTGGCACTCACTCGCACTCGCACTCACGTCTATGAAATGAGTGCGAGTGAGTGCGAGTGAGTGCACTCATGAGTGAGTGCGCCGACCTATGACTGGAACAGATCACATAGAATTCTCTTGCTGCATTTGAACTTACCTCGAGCTTAATAGATACAGGGTGGCCCATGGTAAAATGCGCCTTGTGGATTCCTGCGTAGAAATAATTCATTCATATCATTCTGCTGTGTTGCCATAATATTGTTACGAAGAGTTGCCAAGAGACAGATTTATTTACAACAGATGGATGTGAGCCAAGGAAAATAGTCCAGCACTGGCTTCGTTCTGTGCTCCGCAACGCACGATACCCCGTCTCTTCTTCCTTCCTTGTCTGAGATATGACACGTTACATTCCCCGTTCTGCAGACTAAGCCCGCATTGGGCGGTCAAGGGTAAGAGGTAGGTTGATACCGCTTGAAGCGCGCAACGTGCACAACTTGGCTAGTGCTAGACTGGCGTCCCTGTGGCGTTACGTCTGCGACCACGTACTAATGCGGTCACTAATATGGTCAATAAGTGCGAAGAGACCGGTTTACTGTGCCCAGAAGTTTTTGCCCATCCCGCCTCTGCGCTGAGGTGTTGGGGCTGCGCTAGGCTTTACAATATCTTCAACGACTTAACCTGTTATCCTTATCCAGAGGTAAACATGCGGTTGCGGCGTTTCCTCTGGCAAGAGGAAACGCCTCCTGGCAAGAAAGTGTGTTCCACACACGACGCCTTGGCCATGAGTGGCGCTGCCTAACACTCCCAGGATAATGCGTACTTATAAATACACAATAAAGTGGACGGGGGACGACCGCCTTTGTAGCTCAGTTGGTAGAGCATCGCACGCGACATCCGAAGGTCGTGGGTTCGGTTCCCACCGAAGGAAGGCTTGTCTTTTCGTCCACTTTAATTCCTTTCTACTTTCTCCGCAATTACAATACCACAAGTAACTTCCCCTATGCTTTCCTACGCTTCATTTTCTGTTTGCTCATTAAGTTGTTTCTAACAAATAAAGAACGAGCCCTTGACCCCTTCCCTTTCGTTATTTCATAGCTTGGGCCTCGTTGCGGCAGACTTCGTGCTTTAGGTAGCATGCGAGGGCTTATTGGGCAGCAGCCATCTCATCTAAGTTCACGTTCTACGTGACGCCTCCTGGCAAGAAAGTGTGTTCCACACACGACGCCTTGGCCATGAGTGGCGCTGCCTAACACTCCCAGGTTAATACGTACATAAGTACACAATAAAGTGGACGGAGGGACGACCGCCTTCGTAGGTCAGTTGGTAGAGCATCGGACGCGACATCCGAAAGTCGTGGGTTCGGTTCCCACCGAAGGCAGGTTTGTCTTTTCGTCCACTTTAATTCCTTTCTACTTTCTCCACAATTACAATATTACAAGTAACTTCGCCTCTGGTTTCCTAGGCTTCATTGTCTGTTTGCTCATTAATTGTTTCTAACAAATAAAGAACGAGCCATTGACCCCTTCCCTTTCGTTAATGCTAAGACAGCATGTTTCGCTGTTCGACTTTCATTAGATAGCATACATGCAAAACAACAATGTAAAAACCATTTCTCTTACAAATATTACCTGGCGCGACTTTTGAACTGCGTACTTTCGCTGTTATGAATCCAAAAGATGATTTCATCATTTACGTTTAGTGCCTGTCCATGGGACAAACGTTTCGAGCCAAGAGTTGTTATTTCCATCAGCACGGAGTCTAGCCATAAATGCCATTTCAGCGTTGCGCAGTCGCTTGGATCTCGCAAGAACTAGCATCAAAGATAAGCGATTCCAGAGTGGTTTTGTTATGGAGACACATGTTAGAAAAGCAACAATGAATTAATCTATAAAATGTTATCACAAGTGAAGCTTTAAACTGCACATGCAAATTGCAGCGGCATTTATTTTTGCGAAAGATAGTGCCATATATGCGACTGTTTGGCATACTGTAAGTCGCCCCTCCCACGATATACCGTATGGAGAATGAGAATGACAGTTCGCATTGAAATATATTTTTAATCAGCTCCCCTCTTAACAAAAAGAATCATTTTACAGAAAAATAGAATAAACAATCGAATACAAATTCATCTTATACTCCTCATTTATCTGGAGTATAAGATGAAAATGCAGACACCTTAATTATTTCTTAATTTTTCGAAATTCATCAAAATTTTGGCAACATTGGCAATAGGGAAGAATACCTAGCGATACCAAATTTTGGGAGATCCCGCGTATTTTCAAAATGGATATCCCACGAAGCGGTGTGCAAGGGGCTGTCTTTAGCATCGTTTGTTCTTGAGTCGCAGAGGAGAAAGCGAGACTGTAGCCAAGCGGTACCAAGCGGATCAAGCAACCTGGGCAACTTGAATAGTGCTGTGCATAGGAAGACCTCAGTGGGCACATGGTACCACGCGATCTTAATAACGGATGGTGTTTGGCGTGTCAAAACTAGCAATGATTTGGAGACACGGCCCGTACTGTAATGCTCCCGAACAATTCTGGTTACCACGGGTTCAGTAACCGTGCATCTAAATCTAAGCATACGGGTGTTCATTGACTTTCTCCCACGTCTAAATGGGGACTTCGTGGACGAGAATCGCTCTTTGGACTGGAGCTTCGCAAGCCAACACGTGGCCGCTAAGATACCAACGGTGGGACGTACAACGTCCAGAGGTCTCTCTCAAGTCCAGAGGTCTCTCTCTTGCGAGAGAGATGCACACTACGTAAGCTAGTGTGCATAAACTAGGCAGCTTTTCCTGGCGTATTTCTGCAGCACTAGTAAAGTTTGGCGGAACAGGCTAGCCGAGTTGAAGTGATGAACTTATTACACTGCCACAACAGCGAAGCGCCAACCTAAAAACGAAACTGTCATCCGGCAAAATCAGAAGAACTGTTAAGGCAACGCCTTTGTTTTCAATACGCAACCTGATGTTGGGCGGCTGTGGGTGATCGCGGCAGGTTTGTCTGTTTTTGAAGGTTTTTGGTGTCGCGAACAAACTAGAAGGACCAAACTGTGAGGTGTAAATGCTAATCCTCTACGGTTACTATGGTGTGCTAAGGGTACTGACAGTGGCATTATGACAACTTCAGCGAGTTGGCAGGTGCTCATGATGCGTGAAGCGTTAGTCGTGTTCTGCCGTTTTAAGATCATGGATGCCGTGCGCGCGGCACATCATGCATGATCACTAGTTAGGTAGTTTAACAGAACTGTGCGGAGAATAAATGGTAAACTACGTGTTAGTGCTCGACTGATTAATGGTTGTCACAACCAGCGATCGTCGGGAATATGAACTAGATACCCGCGCACTCGACACATCACACTTATAGGAAGGGCTACAGCTCCTTGCTCATTCTAAAACTTAATCACTGTTACGTCCATCCTAAAACGTTTTTCACGTGAATACCGTGACACGTCTAGCGTTCTCGTTATATTTTACAAATAGACAAATACTCTGCGTTGACATTTAGCCAACGATTATTTTATTGTTGTCTTATCCACATCAGATATGGCCGTTCATGTGAAATGATGTCTCTCAAAAGCGCCCTGCTCGTTCATTACGCAGTTCTACCGTTACACGAGGCTGTATAATAGCTTACGCAGAACCACTGCTATCAACGTAGGGCGTCGAATGAAATGCCAACAGTTGAGGTTGTTTCCTTAGCATTAGCAGAGCAAATTTATGGTGCAAAAATATTGCACATTAGGGGAATCGGTCAGTGACGCCAAACCGGATGTGTGAGCCTATAATGGCGATCACTGGACGGCATACACTAAAGAAGGGCTAATGCCCAGGCAGTACGTGTTCCCGTTCGCGTTTCATGAGGCGCATATAGTAAACGTACAAAGCATCAACGTACTAACCACACACATTCGATGCACATGCGGTTGCATGCGCATCGAATGTTACCTGGCGGGACTTTGAAAACAGTATAAGTTCCATGTTATGGACTGAAAAGAGAATTTCTTATTCATCGGCAGCCTTTTTGCATGGCAGAAATGTTTCCAGCCACGTTTTATCATTTTCTTCAGCACTGCTTAAAACCACAAATGATGTTTCAACGGTATTTGTGTCGCTTGGCTCTCGCAAAAAATTGCATCAATGTTAATACACTCCACACTTTTGTTATGGAGAAAGAGATTGCAAAAGCAGGTATATTAGCCCACATAATTTAGGTATAAGAGAAGCTCTATGCTGTACAAAAACGATTAGTTGGAGTATTTATTAATGCGAAAGATAATCCCATATATGCGACTGTTTGGCACACGTAACTCGCCCCTCGACAAATATACCGTACGGAAAATGAGGATGACAGGTCGCATTGAAATACAGTTTTATTAAGCGTCTCTCTGCACCCAAAGAATCGTTTAACAGATAAATAACATAAACCATCGAATATAAGAATAAGTGAATAAAACGGGGGAAAAGCATTCCCGCATTGCTTCGGCGCCGCGCCAAGCCAAAGCTGAAGCTGTCGCTGTAGGCCATAGTGCGTGTCCGTCAGCAGCAGCACACAACAAGGAAGGAGCCGGGAAAGAAGTTCGCAGCGCCGGATCCCTGAAGCGGCCGAGGACAACGATGCCTGTGGGTACGTCTACAGGAGTGGCCACCGGGACCGCAGCAATCAGAACAATCTGCTCATATGGTCACGTTTGGGAGGTCGACCACTGCAACAAGCCGAGGCAGCTTCTCAGGTCGTTTCAGTGGTTCAAGCGATGCGTGACGTGATGGCGCTCGTAGTGACATACTTGTCGAGGATACGCACCAAGATGGAATGAGCCACGTCCCGAGTGCGCTTGCCTGGAAACCGTCTGTGCCGTTAGACTCCACGCACCATCCATGGATCTCAGCTTCGTTCCAGGGGCTACGGAAGTGTTGCTTCCACGCTTGAGGCAGTCGATGGACACGCCGTGTGCTGGACGGCACCGGTGATGTTTTCTTCCATGGCGATTGATGACTCGCGTTGGTCGCTCGACCATTAGCCATTGCTGTTGGCTGGACAAGAATGCGACGTAAGTGTTGCCCACCGGTGGCGTCGGGCATCGCTCTCTTCGGCTCGTCCGATGCACTTGGCGTCTTGAGCTCTCGGAACGGCGACGTGGCTGCCCGTGGGATAATCGACAGACACGCGACAGAAGCTTCACGCGTGGTACGACTTCTTCGTCGTCTCGCTTGTAATAATGCAGGATAATGTCGCATCGTCTGAGTGCATTGCGGAAAGCGGCAAATCAGTGAAACCAAAACGTACTTAACGTTCAGCCTTTATTAACAGCTCTTTGATAAACCTGGTCATATTTTTCAGTACTTTTATGCACCCATTAGCAGTTTCCTTTTTGAACAGACCTTTTTCACCGCTGTATTGAAGATGACGACGAAGCCGACTACGAGAGTTGAAGCTGCATTTATAATTATATACATTCAGTCATCGCAGAAAACTATTCGTTTAACCTAAATTTGATTATCAAATTTGTATTAAAATTTTTGTATTTTTTATTAGTAATTCTCTTCCACAAAAATCTCTTTTCCGGTTCATGGCCGATCCCCCAGAGTGGGTTGCGCCAAGGTACCCATGGACCAACCAACCAATCCCCAGTAGAAACCGAAACAAGAACAAAATGACCTGAACGAGATAGCCACACCAACCACGGTGATGCGCTGTTCGATGCGGCTGAACTTGTCGCGATATATCTGCTTGACAGGCCAACGCGATACACGTCTATTCGAAGTGAACTTTCACCACCGAGTATCGGCGGACCAATCTTGTTTCGAGGGTACCGCATATCTACTGGAGCACATCACATTGAAGACTTTTGCTGCATTTGGAAGTGCCTCGAGTCTAGGATGGCGTTTGGTAAAGTGAGCCCTGAGGAGTCCTACATGCAAATAAATCATTCATATAATTTTGTTGTGTTGCCATAATATTGTCAACCACTCACCCTGTTATCCTTATCCAGAGGAAAGGTTGCGGTTGCCGCGTTTCGTCTTCGGAAACAAGGAAAGTGAAAGTTTACTTGGAACATGCGAGCTCAAGGCTCTGGGCAGCTGAGGTGCACAGAGACGGCACCAGGCACAAGAGCCAGTAGATCACACACATACAAAGAACTTTATTGAATAGAAAGAAGTTTATTGCATACAAATGTCTTTTCTTGTCCAAAGCCGGACATTAAATTAGGACGAGGAAATGGCTCCATGAACTCAACACCAAGCCAGCGGAGTGTGAAGCGAACGTCGGTGATGATGGCGATGACGGGCGCCGCAGGCACGAAGCTGAATTAATCATAAATGCTGCTCGAGCAGGGAATTTGGTTTCACAGGACGAGCGCTCATCTTATGTAATTCTCTGCTTTGTCCCAGTGTTTTTCGCACTTCACAAGCATGGATCAAAGGACCCCTTTCGATGCAAAACTCGGCGAGTAAAATATGGTTTCAGGGTCCCTTTAAGAAAGTGCAATCTGCATGAATTACACGCGAATGCAAACACGCAGTGGCTAGCAGATGACGCAAGAAGCCATCGGCACCAAGGGAGCTTCGTCTGTTCGCCGCCGGGTGCCGACTGTGCTCGATATTGCTGCCTGTAGGCTTTGGCGTGCATGATATTGTTAGCTAATTTGTTAGCACATAGCTAGCGCCACCCTTCCTGTGTGCCACGACTAGCGGACAGTGGCTTGAGACTAGCCTGGTGGTGGCGGGGTGTCTTGAGAGAGTGTGTGCGCGTTTGTGGAACGGTGCGGTAGTGTGTGCGAGAGTGCGCAGGTTCGACGGACGCTGTGTGCGTCCCCCGTGCGTTCAAGAACTGAAGTGCGTGTGTTTAATCTTTCATGTGATGATTCTTCTTTTTCTTTTAAACACATTAAAACCAATGTTACTCAACCAAGCCATCCTGTGATTACGAGTTCCCGAATTTTTTTTTCCAACATCTCAGAAGTGGGATTGGTGGGATTACTAGGCCTGACGAACTGTGCAGTACCATGGACAGCAAGGGAGTTCGGAGTGGCGGCCACTCAGCCGACAACGACAACGAGGGTACTCTGACTGGTGAGTCCCAGCGTGACACTGTGCGTGAGGCGGATTCTCCTGTGAGTGCCGACGGAAGTGATGGTGTTAGCGTGCGCGAACTGTTGAACGCTCTAATGGAAAAGGACCGCGTCATAACGGCGTTGCTCGAGCGTTTGGTTCCGTCAGCGACGCCTCAGCCCCTGTCTTCGGGAGCGTCCGGTGGAATTGCTGCGTTCCAGGTAATGCCGGACCTCAGCAACAACATAACGAGCTTCGACGGTTGCGAGGACGCACCCACAGCAAGAGATTGGATTCAAAATCTCCGTACGACTGCGACGCTACACAGCTGGCCCGAATCTTTCATGTTTGAGACTGCAAAGTCCCGTTTGACCGGACCGGCAAGGGACTGGCTGCGTTCGAGGAGATCTGAAATCAAAACTTTGAAAGATTTTGAAGAGCGTTTCCGGCGGACCTTTGTGAGCCAGACGCGTGCGGCGGAACGCTGGCGTAAAATGCATGAGCGCGTGCAACAGCGCAACGAAAGCTTAGTGGTCTATTTCCACGCCAAGGTTCAGTTGTGCAAGGAGGCGAACTTGGACTTCTGGGACACTCGTGAACAGATCATCACAGGACTACGTTCGAAACAACTTAGCACGATGTTGCTCGGAAAAAGTCATGAAGATGACGACGACATCCTGCACGACATTCAAGAATTCGAAAGGATCGAGCGTGACAGGCAAGAATTTTTCGGTTCAACGCCTGACCGTACATCGGCGAGCGACGAAACACATGCTCAGAATGCGAGCGCGTTGCATGCAAGAAAATCACCTGGCGACGACAGTACCAAAGACAGGCGACCACCTCTCTCCAACGAAAAGGGAGAACGAAAGTGCTACAACTGTGGCCAGTACGGCTATATAGCGAGAGACTGTCCGCAACCAAAACGGCCGATGAAGTGTCTTCAGTGCAACGGAACAGACCACACGCAGCGTCACTGCAGCGTGGTGCTGCAGCGCAACGAATCCAACACAGTCACCGAGCCAGTGCGTGAAATCAAGAGTGCAAGCGTGTTGCTTAAGGAAGTCACTATGAATGGAAAGTTCACTGTCGTTGGGCTCATTGACACAGGCAGCTCTGGCTGTCTCCTGCGTGCCTCCGCAGCAGCGCGATGTGACTTAGAAATTGTTCCCGATGCAACAGCCCTGTATGGTTTTGGAAATAGCAATGTGCCTGCGGCAAAAAACATTGGAAAGTGCAAGGCCGATTTATGCATCGATGGTGTTTTGGCAAAGGACATTCCCATCCTTGTAGTCCCAGACGAAGCGCAATCTGTCGATTTATTGGTAGGAAGGTCGTTCACAGAGTTGCCTTACATCACATATGCAAGAATGGGAGGCTCCCTGCGGTTTTGGCGTTGTAGTGACTGTCCGTTTGCTCACCTGGAGCCTTATGAAAGCCACCAAAGACTGCAGTTGAGAGCCAAGGAGGAATGCGTACTCCAGAGAGGTCTTCCTAAAACCATCATTACAGATCGAGGCAGTTGCTTCACTTCAAGAGCCTTCGAGGAGTTCTGTGCGACACGAGGCGTCCAACACGTCCTGAACTCAACACGGCAACCTCAGGCTAACGGACAAGTGGAACGAGTGAATCGTACCGTGTTGCCAGTCATCACCACGGCAATGAAAGACCCAGAGCATCGTGATTCGGATGAAAACCTCAAGTACGCTGAGTGCAGCTTAAACAACGCTGTGAGAAAGAGCACGGGAAAGACCCCTTGTGAAGTGCTACATGGTTATACAAGCCGGTTTTTTATGGATTAGCCCTGCAAGAGGGGAACATGGACGATGAACACGCTTGGAAGGACCCAAGTGGGCTCCAAGAAACTGCGCGACATCGTTTACTGGAAGAACAGGCGAAAAGTAAGGAAGCGTACGACAAACGGCACTATCCGGCAGGGATGTACGATGTGGGCGAAGTGGTATTTTTGAAGACAGCGTCTCAACACACGGGAAAACCGACTAAAACTCAACCGAAGTACCGAGGTCCCTTGGTGGTAACCGAAGTGCTGCCTGCCGACACGTACAGAGTGGCAGATTTGAACAAAAGTACTAGGAGTAGGTACGCAACGACAGCGCACGTTTCGCAGTTGAAGGCGTGGTCGTCGACAAATAAAAGGTCCCATCTAGACGACGACGAAGACGAAGAAGAAGACTCCGAGCACCAACAGGACCAGGATAACTGCGACGAACCCCTGGCAATTAGACGCCCACGCAGGCAACGAGTGGTACCTGCCAGACTACGCGACTGCGTGGAGTAAAGCAGCAATTGTTTTTTTTCTTTCTGTGACCACCTTAACGAGGACGTTAAGATCTCAGGACGGCCGAGTGTTAGCTAATTTGTTAGCACATAGCTAGCGCCACCCTTCCTGTGTGCCACGACTAGCGGACAGTGGCTTGAGACTAGCCTGGTGGTGGCGGGGTGTCTTGAGAGAGTGTGTGCGCGTTTGTGGAACGGTGCGGTAGTGTGTGCGAGAGTGCGCAGGTTCGACGGACGCTGTGTGCGTCCCCCGTGCGTTCAAGAACTGAAGTGCGTGTGTTTAATCTTTCATGTGATGATTCTTCTTTTTCTTTTAAACACATTAAAACCAATGTTACTCAACCAAGCCATCCTGTGATTGCGAGTCCCGGAATATTTTCCAACAATATGTCATATCTAGGATGCGCAATGGAGCTTGTACCCTTGCACGTGTGCGGCCCTTATAACGGTTAGGATGGATATTGCCGGCAATTGGAGCTACTTGAACTTAGTCTCGAATGACAAGTACAAGATGTAGAAATGAGGTTTTTCATGATCTTGAGCGAATTTGACCAGCGCCTAAGGAAAATGAAGCGTGCCGGTGCTCTCGGGAACAGCAATGACCAGCGGAGCTACGGAGACTTAGCGAAGCATTGCAAAGCTCAGAAAAGGAGGCACGATTTTTCAGCAAAGCCATGCCAAACCTTTTCTCCCCTATATAAGCCAGGTATGCATGAACAAATGATTAAAGCGCCAGTTTCCATGTAAACGAAGTATTGATTTCGTATGCACGATCACCTTCAGCCATCCCATTCTGTCTCAGTCTATTTCTTCCTCCTCTCTTATTGGTGTGTTAAGTTGTGTTTTAACCTCTTACGGGAAGGTAGCTAGCAGCGGACGTATCCTGGAATGACGACGAAGAAGAAAGGACAGGCGTAAGGGATCACGCGGAACGTGAAGCGGTTTTACGACGCTTGTGTGAATCGTTTGGCAAGAACTTTTTTTGAAAGGGACGTGTAGTTTCCCGCCTCCTTTATGCCATTTAAATCTTCAACGGGTTTTCCCGCACTAGGTACATCCTGTGACTCTTTTTTTTTCTCTCCATACGTATCCATTTTATTTTGCTTTCCCTCTCTGAATCTTTGTATACCTCTTTCTTTCCCTCACGCACAGCAAGTCGTATTAGAGTAGTCGGCACCAGGCACTCATATGGCTCCCATAAACGCACATAATGCAAATGTGGCTGTATAGACTATGTGTAGCTGCGAGCCCTTTTGTGGCTGTTTTTTACCTTTGCCTAGAAAAGCTCAGAGCCGATGATAAGAGCTTCGGATATCAGTGGTTCGGGGTCGTATGATTAAAATTGTATTTTTTTGCGTGCGTTTCACTGGCCCGTGTAATTAACGGTTTATTTTCTTTTTGTGTTATCAGATTTGGCGTGAGTGTACAAGAGCCCAGTAAAACCCCTTTTTAACGTGAGCTGGTCGGCCTGACTGTTCCGTATGGTAGTTGATGTAGGGATTAGATTCAGTACTGATAAAAATTGTTATCTGTGGAATTATTCCTGGAGAGTAAGAGTGCCGCCGCAGATACGCATTTCAGCTTGTATTTTATTTTTATGCCCCAAATGCTTGCATTTGTAGTAAATTTTTTTCACCAGCATACTACTACGCAATAAAGGCTTTTAATGCGCGTATTTTTTATTTTGTAGTTCTTTATTTATTTGTATCAACCCACTGCAGTCAAGATGGGCTATCGCAGGATTAAAGAAAGTGTAGTGTAGTGTATTTCACTCGCTTCTTTTAGTATAGGGAAGTGCTCCACTCTATTTTTACGCACTATATGCATGGGCCAAGCCCCTGCGTGAGGCCGCAGCAGGAGCGCAGTATCGCCCATCGCTTGGTGGTTGGTTTTGTGAAAAAAACGTTGTATTAAATAAACAACCGTGCGTTTAACTCCATCGGAAACTGCGCCTGAGCTTTGATCTGAGCTCACTTCGTGAGCGTCGTCCGCAGGCGCGTCTGCCTATCGTCCACTGGGCGTCTACTACGCACGATAACTGTGCGCCTGCCTGGCGCGTTCGGGCGGCGTTGATTTAATCAGACAGCGAAATTGAAGTGCCGTAGTACAAGATATACGAAGAGCCTTCTGACAAGGGATGTGTGTCAGCTGTGAAAGCGACCCTACGGTTACAGATTCTATCGCATCTGCTACAAAAGAAGAGAAAAAAAAATAGCAAAACCGCATCGATAAATTTCGCGAGACGAAGCGCGAATATTTCTAAAGTTGGGTAAAGTACCGCTGCAAGTAATATGTGTAGCCATCCATCAACAAACACAACAACGAAACACTGCATGGCACCTCATCATTGCAAACGACTTTGGTACATGCGACAGTCTGATGATCTCTAGCAGTAAAGCCAATAAAGCGTACACTACAGCTGCTGCCTTTGTCGCGTAATGAAAAAGTGTAGTAATGTCACTCGCGTCACTGAAGTTAAAAAACAGGAATAAACAAATCCACCAAAACGTTTGAAGCCGCAGGCACGAAGACTAGACAAATCCATGTCATACCCATCATTCCCATGGCAGCTTCAAGAGCGCAGCACCAGTTTTCCCTCTAGTATTTTAGTAGGAAACTCTATGCCTTAGGTAGCATGCGAGGGCTTATTGGGGAGCAGCCACGTCATCTAAGTTCACGTTCTACGTGACGCCTCCTGGCAAGAAAGCGTGTTCCACACACGCCGCCCTGGCCATGAGTGGCGCTGCCTAACACTCCCAGGACAATACGTACATAAATACCCAATAAAGTGGACGGGGGACGACCGCCTTCGAGGCTCAGTTGGTAGAGCATCGGCAGCGTCATCCGAAGGGCGTGGGTTCGGTTCCCACCGAAGGCAGATTTGTCGTTTCGTCCACTTTAATTCATTTCTACTTTCTCCACAATTACAATATCACAAGTAACTTCCCCTATGCTTTCCTAGGCTTCATTTTCTGTTTGCTCATTAAGTTGTTTCTAACAAATAAAGAACGAGCCCTTGACCCCTTCCATTTCGTTATATCAGGAATTGGACATATGTATCTATACATGACTCGTGTCCGTATGTGGCCGTATTTGGCCAAATCGTGAGAGAGGAACATGTGGCAATAAAAGACCTGCACAAAGAATGCCATTTTAATTGGCTAGTTTTGTCGGTGTCTGGCAAACAGTCAAGGTTATTTAGTTGATTTTTAGCTTCGTTTTCGTTTCATCTTTTCTGTTTTAAAGAAATGTTTACTCTCTCTCTCTGTCGTTTCATCTTTCCTTAATATAGGCACTCATGATAAAATGTCTCTCGCAATCGAAATTTTCGAATCCTATTCCCATGCTGTCCGCTGTATCCGCCCCTTTTAACCGAAGTACCGAGGTCCCTTGGTGGTAACCGAAGTGCTGCCTGCCGACACGTACAGAGTGGCAGATTTGAACAAAAGTACTAGGAGTAGGTACGCAACGACAGCGCACGTTTCGCAGTTGAAAGCGTGGTCGTCGACAAATAAAAGGTCCCATCTAGACGACGACTGAAGACGAAGAAGAAGACTCCGAGCACCAACAGGACCAGGATAACTGCGACGAACCTCTGGCAATTAGACGCCCACGCAGGCAACGAGTGGTACCTGCCAGACTACGCGACTGCGTGGAGTAAAGCAGCAATTGTTTTTTTTTCTTTCTGTGACCACCTTAACGAGCACGTTAAGATCTCAGGACGGCCGAGTGTTAGCTAATTTGTTAGCACATAGCTAGCGCCACCCTTCCTGTGTGCCACGACTAGCGGACAGTGGCTTGAGACTAGCCTGGTGGTGGCGGGGTGTCTTGAGAGAGTGTGTGCGCGTTTGTGGAACGGTGCGGTAGTGTGTGCGAGAGTGCGCAGGTTCGACGGACGCTGTGTGCGTCCCCCGTGCGTTCAAGAACTGAAGTGCGTGTGTTTAATCTTTCATGTGATGATTCTTCTTTTTCTTTTAAACACATTAAAACCAATGTTACTCAACCAAGCCATCCTGTGATTGCGAGTCCCGGAATATTTTCCAACAATATGTCATATCTAGGATGCGCAATGGAGCTTGTACCCTTGCACGTGTGCGGCCCTTATAACGGTTAGGATGGATATTGCCGGCAATTGGAGCTACTTGAACTTAGTCTCGAATGACAAGTACAAGATGTAGAAATGAGGTTTTTCATGATCTTGAGCGAATTTGACCAGCGCCTAAGGAAAATGAAGCGTGCCGGTGCTCTCGGGAACAGCAATGACCAGCGGAGCTACGGAGACTTAGCGAAGCATTGCAAAGCTCAGAAAAGGAGGCACGATTTTTCAGCAAAGCCATGCCAAACCTTTTCTCCCCTATATAAGCCAGGTATGCATGAACAAATGATTAAAGCGCCAGTTTCCATGTAAACGAAGTATTGATTTCGTATGCACGATCACCTTCAGCCATCCCATTCTGTCTCAGTCTATTTCTTCCTCCTCTCTTATTGGTGTGTTAAGTTGTGTTTTAACCTCTTACGGGAAGGTAGCTAGCAGCGGACGTATCCTGGAATGACGACGAAGAAGAAAGGACAGGCGTAAGGGATCACGCGGCACGTGAAGCGGTTTTACGACGCTTGTGTGAATCGTTTGGCAAGAACTTTATTTGAAAGGGACGTGTAGTTTCCCGCCTCCTTTATGCCATTTAAATCTTCAACGGGTTTTCCCGCACTAGGTACATCCTGTGACTCTTTTTTTTTCTCTCCATACGTATCCATTTTATTTTGCTTTCCCTCTCTGAATCTTTGTATACCTCTTTCTTTCCCTCACGCACAGCAAGTCGTATTAGAGTAGTCGGCACCAGGCACTCATATGGCTCCCATAAACGCACATAATGCAAATGTGGCTGTATAGACTATGTGTAGCTGCGAGCCCTTTTGTGGCTGTTTTTTACCTTTGCCTAGAAAAGCTCAGAGCCGATGATAAGAGCTTCGGATATCAGTGGTTCGGGGTCGTATGATTAAAATTGTATTTTTTTGCGTGCGTTTCACTGGCCCGTGTAATTAACGGTTTATTTTCTTTTTGTGTTATCAGATTTGGCGTGAGTGTACAAGAGCCCAGTAAAACCCCTTTTTAACGTGAGCTGGTCGGCCTGACTGTTCCGTATGGTAGTTGATGTAGGGATTAGATTCAGTACTGATAAAAATTGTTATCTGTGGAATTATTCCTGGAGAGTAAGAGTGCCGCCGCAGATACGCATTTCAGCTTGTATTTTATTTTTATGCCCCAAATGCTTGCATTTGTAGTAAATTTTTTTCACCAGCATACTACTACGCAATAAAGGCTTTTAATGCGCGTATTTTTTATTTTGTAGTTCTTTATTTATTTGTATCAACCCACTGCAGTCAAGATGGGCTATCGCAGGATTAAAGAAAGTGTAGTGTAGTGTATTTCACTCGCTTCTTTTAGTATAGGGAAGTGCTCCACTCTATTTTTACGCACTATATGCATGGGCCAAGCCCCTGCGTGAGGCCGCAGCAGGAGCGCAGTATCGCCCATCGCTTGGTGGTTGGTTTTGTGAAAAAAACGTTGTATTAAATAAACAACCGTGCGTTTAACTCCATCGGAAACTGCGCCTGAGCTTTGATCTGAGCTCACTTCGTGAGCGTCGTCCGCAGGCGCGTCTGCCTATCGTCCACTGGGCGTCTACTACGCACGATAACTGTGCGCCTGCCTGGCGCGTTCGGGCGGCGTTGATTTAATCAGACAGCGAAATTGAAGTGCCGTAGTACAAGATATACGAAGAGCCTTCTGACAAGGGATGTGTGTCAGCTGTGAAAGCGACCCTACGGTTACAGATTCTATCGCATCTGCTACAAAAGAAGAGAAAAAAAATAGCAAAACCGCATCGATAAATTTCGCGAGACGAAGCGCGAATATTTCTAAAGTTGGGTAAAGTACCGCTGCAAGTAATATGTGTAGCCATCCATCAACAAACACAACAACGAAACACTGCATGGCACCTCATCATTGCAAACGACTTTGGTACATGCGACAGTCTGATGATCTCTAGCAGTAAAGCCAATAAAGCGTACACTACAGCTGCTGCCTTTGTCGCGTAATGAAAAAGTGTAGTAATGTCACTCGCGTCACTGAAGTTAAAAAACAGGAATAAACAAATCCACCAAAACGTTTGAAGCCGCAGGCACGAAGACTAGACAAATCCATGTCATACCCATCATTCCCATGGCAGCTTCAAGAGCGCAGCACCAGTTTTCCCTCTAGTATTTTAGTAGGAAACTCTATGCCTTAGGTAGCATGCGAGGGCTTATTGGGGAGCAGCCACGTCATCTAAGTTCACGTTCTACGTGACGCCTCCTGGCAAGAAAGCGTGTTCCACACACGCCGCCCTGGCCATGAGTGGCGCTGCCTAACACTCCCAGGACAATACGTACATAAATACCCAATAAAGTGGACGGGGGACGACCGCCTTCGAGGCTCAGTTGGTAGAGCATCGGCAGCGTCATCCGAAGGGCGTGGGTTCGGTTCCCACCGAAGGCAGATTTGTCGTTTCGTCCACTTTAATTCATTTCTACTTTCTCCACAATTACAATATCACAAGTAACTTCCCCTATGCTTTCCTAGGCTTCATTTTCTGTTTGCTCATTAAGTTGTTTCTAACAAATAAAGAACGAGCCCTTGACCCCTTCCATTTCGTTATATCAGGAATTGGACATATGTATCTATACATGACTCGTGTCCGTATGTGGCCGTATTTGGCCAAATCGTGAGAGAGGAACATGTGGCAATAAAAGACCTGCACAAAGAATGCCATTTTAATTGGCTAGTTTTGTCGGTGTCTGGCAAACAGTCAAGGTTATTTAGTTGATTTTTAGCTTCGTTTTCGTTTCATCTTTTCTGTTTTAAAGAAATGTTTACTCTCTCTCTCTGTCGTTTCATCTTTCCTTAATATAGGCACTCATGATAAAATGTCTCTCGCAATCGAAATTTTCGAATCCTATTCCCATGCTGTCCGCTGTATCCGCCCCTTTTAAGCGGTGGTGTAATCACAAGAATTTCCTATGGCTCAGACAGGCCCGCTGGTATCAGCCTATGCATACACAGCATCCATGTTCAAACTAACTTTCCTTCTAAATAAGCGTAATACAGTATGCGAAAATGTTGTTTCAATTTTACTAGCTCGGATGGTTCTTGATAATCTGCGGTAACTGCCAGTGGTCTCTAACCAACATACTTTGAGTCACGCGTTCCTTATTCACCTCCAGCATATGGCAAACCACAAGCGCCCGTTCAACGCCTTACAGCCGCTTGCTACTGACCGGTAGATACACTGAGAAAAAACTACACCGCACTTTGATATTTAAGAAGAAGCCGGAGTGTTCAGTTTCGACTTAAAGCAAAGTACAATCTGGAAATGCATGCTGTAGTGCGGTTCATTTTTCTCATTAAATAATTCCATGGAAGCGATTGACTGCATTTATTTTGCTGCGCCCGACGAGTCGCAACAGCATTCGGCACCATGAACATGACCAGGTCACACTGAAAAATAATTTAAGGACTACTACTACACGTGCTTACAATCGCGCAACATGAAAGCATACAAACGTGATAGATTGCGCGCCCTTTTCCTGCCGTGAAAATGGAGGGCAAGCGAAATTTGTCGCCAGTACACCCGACCTGCTACTTGTCCTTCGTCTCTTGCAGTTGCGTGAGTTTTCGTTGCCTCGATAAACCTTGAAAGGGAACTCCGGGGGCTTTTCCATCATATACTCACATCGCTATTTTCCAATAGTAATATCGCTGAAGCAGCCGCTCTCAGTCAATTTTCTCAGAAATGAGCCGATAATTTTAAAAGACTGAATGACCAGTGTGTTGAAACTGAAACGGAAACGGGTAGACGCTTCGTGCAGCATACGCGGTGACGTCACAGGCTCCCCCCGCCGTTAGAAATATTAAGCTGGTGGAGCTGGTGCAAAAATGAAATTGGCGATGTCATCCAACAATGTATTGAGCTCTTCTGAACTTGATAGCGATAAGTTAAGTGTTTAAGCATCGGCGTTTTCCTTTAGACGGCCCGCCGGCTCGGGGAGGCAACATTGCAGATAAGGACGTCAAAAACACAGGGTGGCTAGCGTGGAAATCCGCGAAAACCTTTTAAAATTCATTTTCAGGAAAACTAAATGATTTGCAATCGCCTGGCTTTCCATAAATTATTGAAGTGCCGATGAGAACATGCTATGAAAATTTCGTTGAGATCAGGGGACAATGAAAAATCGCCGATGTTGCCCTTTAAATGGGCACTGAAACAATATTCACTCGCCGAGTTTTACATCGAAACGGTTTCTTCGCATTGTCACGAGGTAAATGCAAAAAGGATTTTCGAAATCCGTCCGGGTAGACGGAAGTTATTCAAGTTACAATTGATGGCGATAGGTGCGCAAACACGGCACAAACGAGCGTTCTGCGCTCCTTTGTGTCTCCGGTGCTGTGTTTGCGCACTTATCGCCATGGATACATATCAGATGGCCCGATTATCCACACTTCTGCATTCAACTTACAAACTTAAAATAAAACACACGACGGATATCGGCACCCCGTCCAGCATTTTACTTACCCAGAGACGTGCCACGCTGCTTTCAATCAAAACGAGGTTTACATCTTACGGAAATGGAACGGCCGGAACCGTGCTGCCCACTGTGGCCTTCCTGCCACAGTAACCACGTGGGCCGCACAGCATCCTTGTGTCAGTTATAGGCAAAATAAAATTGTAATGCACAAATTTCTGCCTTTTAGCGGTTTTAGCAAGCATAAAACATACTTACATTTTAAAATGAATTGTGGTGAGTACATTGTAAGCATGTGCCATGCATATTTTTATTCGTGATTCTTCTCGGTTAATCAGAACCGACAGCTTAGTCAGCACAGGAGCATCCCATCCACTCCAAGAAACGGTTGAGGTACGGGTGCTGCCGCCGGCGCGGAAGCTGACTCCACGTACAAATTAAATATCAACTTGTGCTGTGGTCATGATCGTGTCTCGCATCAAGCAAACGTACAGTAAAAGCGACGTGCGTACTTTCCGCCGTATTTTGCGTTTCAGGGCCCCTTGAAGAGAATTCAGTAACTAGTGGCTGGCACCCTCGAGTATTAGCTGCACGTGGTTTTTTTTTCTCTTTACGTGTGGCTCATACCCGCACGCCAAATGAAGGTATGAGCCACGCGCTATAAAATGCACGAGATTTCTTCTTTTCTTTATCATTTATTCATTTTAAATGCGAGCCTGTCTTAGCGAACAACTTCACCAACTTCGAATCTATCTATCTATCTATCTATCTATCTATCTATCTATCTATCTATCTATCTATCTATCTATCTATCTATCTATCTATCTATCTATCTATCTATCTTGTCTTGGTGCTCTCCTGATCGTTTCGTTCACTTGTTATTCACGAAAATTGGCGTGGTATGGTATCAATGTATGACCAACATGAATGATTGATTTTGGAATCTCTGATTTGATATATTGACATTGACGTCACTCGGAACGATAACTTGATCTGGTCTGGCCCATAGAAGCCCTCAAAATGATTGTGTGCGCCGCAGAGAATTCAATATTATATTAGTGCTTATGCCACTCAAGGACCAACGAAAATAGACAATGCTTAACTGAGAACACACTTCGCAATGTACCAAACAAGACAAACAAATACCGTTTCCATCAGAGGGTGCTTTAAATGCAGACATAATAAGAAGACAGACACTGACAGACCTGCTGTAATGACTTGACCGAAGACAGCCTACCACGACTGTGCGGGTGGGAATTGAACCCGGGCCCCTGAAGGTGACAAGCAAGCAGGCTGCGACTAGTCAATGGTAGTCTATTCGCACAGGGTTTTAGTGTTTTAACCACTGTTATAGCTGTGTGATAAACAATACATGTGTATTTCTATCGCCCAGGAAGCTGTTCTCGAGCTCAACACGACTCTTCAGACAGTTATCCTTTTTTCTGTACATTTGTAACCCTAGGTATCTCCCCCCCCCCCCCCCCTGCAATAGTGCCTCCAGGCGCTGCAGATATTTTGACTAAAGAAATAAATAACAAAATAAATAAATAATAAATATATAAATAATTAAAGAAATAAACGTGTGCAGTTAGCACACTGAACCACTGTCCACTGCTTTGCATCACAGTATTGCCGAAGACCCTAGTAAGCCCACATTGAGCACAAGACTACTAAATTTGCACAGAGCCATTGCTGCTACTCGAAACGCTTGGATGAATATTGTGAAAAATAAGGCGAAGGTCGAATGACTTAGATTCCCACAATGTGTGGGATGTGTTAGATATTCCTTCTCAATCCTGCTTCTTTTGTTGCTCTTCAAATGCACTAACTAGAGCGGTAGAATACCTAAGGCATTCATATCATTCAGATACATTCGGTTCTCACAGATATGGCTGTGCAGTCTAAAGGTTAACGAAATTCCGTTCGGAGGGCATCGTCCGGAGTTCAAGTGCGCCAGGTGTTCCATATGTCTGGGAGCTTTTCCGCGATGAACGTATCACAGTCTACGCCAACGCAGACCTGCCTACGCAAGCTTCGTTTGAAAAAAAAATTGGGGCAATATTGCACTAGTGGTGGAAGAACTGCCGGAACAGCGGAACTGGTGGCGTTCCCATCCTCGTCGCGATCGCTTCCCTTTCCCACACCTTGCTATAGTATACTGTACAGAACCAGGCTATATATATACTGTACCCTATTCCCTCGTTCTTTCTCTCCTTGTCATGGTTATATCATTCCTCCTCCCGTAACTTCCTTTTTCCCACCCTGGTATACTGTGTTGAACGTGTCTATGCAAGGCTTCACCCTCCTCACCCACGCATGATTCGTCCTCACGCTCTCTTCCCTTTCCCTTGCTACACTGCTCTGTACAGGACTATGCGGTTTTCTTTGCCCTCTCTCCGGCTCCTTTCCCTCGTCGTAACAGTCACACAATTCCCCTTCACTCTCACTAAACTTTCCCACCACTCGCTATAATACCACACATGCCTATGCTATGAATCACCCTTTCCCCTCACCCTGATTTCCTCATCCCACCCCTTGCGAGAAAAAGCACAGCATACCTTGCTATACTATGCTGTACCAAGTTATGCTGTGCTTTTGCTCGCTCACTTCCTGTTTCTTTTCATCTTTCTTTGTAGCTCTCTCTAATTGACTGTCTTTCTTTCTTTGTGTCTCTTTATTAGAGTTTCGTTCTCTTTCTCTCTCTGTTTCTCTTTCTTTCTCTTTCCCTGTATTCTCGTTCAGCCGCCCATAAAAATGCAATCATGCGGTCCACAGCAACGCTATTATATACGCACGGCGTATTCTCTTCACGCAAAGGGTGGGAACGAAGAGCTTAAACAGCTCTGCTGCTAAGAACACAATGGAGTTTGACGCACGTGGAAAAACGTAGGTTTGCTAAGTTTAGTTTATGAAACCACCGAGAGCTAAAGCCATTGTCGCTAGCGGCATGATTTCCAAGTAATGGCAGAAAACAGCCACAAAAAACCCTCGAAGAAGAATCGGCGCTCGCAGTTCTAGAGTCGCCGATGGCAATTATAATTTGCCAGTATTCCTGTTCCACTTGCTACTTCAAATACAGGCGACAGCATTAGTGCTGGTCTGGTCGCTATCAGGAGTATGACCACCACGACGAGCCAAGCTAAGGGATAGCCGCTTGCGTACCATGCCGGCAGAAAACCGGAATGTTACGCAGCCCCAAAATGCTCCTCGCCAGGTGGCGTTGGTTTTGGCATGCATGTCGAGGACAGCCACATCGCTGGAACGAGGTATAACGCGACTACACTTTCCTTCGGACCATCCGTCACTTTGGCCTACCCGTAGTGCCTGTAGTAGCCCCCACCTTCACCCCAGATGTCGCTTAATTGTTGCTTCGAAACCTCGTCGCCGAGCCATGGAGACGTCGTGTGCCTGCTGGCACGAGTGATCTTGAATGGCGACAGACGACTCGTGTTCGTCACCCGCCACCTCCACATGCGCAGGAACGCGATACAAGATGAAGCAACCTGCAGTACCAGGCATGGGGTTCTTCGGCTGATTTGATAGTCCTAGCGTCTGGAGCTCACGAAACGGTGAGCGCAAGTGGAGGCAAATTCAGCACCGTTTGATCGAAACACTCTGGGATATGCACAATGTCCTCCATAAAAGGCATCTAGAAGGAAGTTTAAGAAACGTTAGCTTCAGACCACTGACAGAAATTATCGAGGTGCGAACCGTGCTGACTTCGAAGTGCAATACGTAATGCTTTTGTAGCAGTTTTTTGGTTTGAAGGAACCACCCTCTGTCGTTAACACAACAGAGCGTCCACACTACTCCATCGGAGCAAGTAGAGTGAAGGAACCCATGGTCAAACACGCTTATATGAGCAGACCTCTAAGAGCCATACCTCTATATGTCAGTATAATGTGAGAACACATGTGCCCTTGCGCATTGAAGAGGGGAACAGATTATGGAAGATGCGTCCACAGCAGAGCGGAGCAGATGTGAAAAACATGGTCAAAATGAAACGCAAACTGGCAGAACAAAAGCAAATACACAAAAAGACAAAAGAGCGGCACATAGAGACAAGGCAGGAGTGGACAGACTCAAGGAGGGATCTGCACAAATTTGGAAGCAATGACTCCCATATGCAGAGGTTTAAGTTACATCGTGTCTGGTCTTGAATTGTGGAAGTCTGCACGAAGCACGAAGCGGGCTTGAAAACGCTTCATAGACGCTCGACCTGATTTACTTGAGCAAGTCGAGACGGTGCTTCAATGCAACATCGGGTTGCTCGCCTGTGTTCGAGATTATCAGTGCATTTATTAGCCTAAGACACGATGTACAGCAAAAAAAAGTATGCCTTCATCGAAATATCAATCAACGTACATACGCTGAAGTGTGCTGCGGGTCAATTTATTGCAGTGCGTTACGCCCGCTGCTGGGGTGTACAGTGTTGCTTGTTGTAAGAGCCCGTGATCAGATGGTTTCAGTGTGGTCTCCAAGAGCTGCACAAGTTTTCTTGTTCCGGTTTCCGCTCCTCTTGTTTTGTGTATCGTGGTCGTTTATTATGCACGTATTCCTAATCTGTACAATCTATTATCATCCTGCGGTAATTGATCTTCCTCAGTGCCTCGGGATCATCATTATCGTGTGTGGGCCTTGGATTGTTCGACGTCGAGTTCCAGGTCAGAATAAACGTCGTTGCCACCGAGACGCCATGCGTGGTCGAGGTGACTCTACGATCTTCAGTACTCTGTCCGGTCAATCTACCGGCTCGAGCTTCGCTCGGGCCGCCGCCTGCGCCCACTGTCCGCTAGCTTCAATCACAACACCCCATATTCCGCTTCTGCCGCTACCTCTTCCTTGACACCTCAAGGAACAACGTCAACAGCAGCCACCAGCGTGACTCCCATCTTCTCGCTGGTCTTCGGGCAACCGAGATGTTGTAGTGTGCATAATAGCCCATGCAGAAGCGAAAGAAATGGTGCACCCGCATGGTGCCTTTCAACGGCTTTTGCTCTCTGTCGCCCCAATGCGTTCTTGAGCCGTATGGGCCGGCACCGCGGTGTGACAGGCCGATGCGATAGCATATGATCAGCTTATAAAGGAGCTTGCCCACCTTTCCCTCCTAGGCGTTCCACCAGAATGGCTGCCGCCCTCGTTCCAATCTGGCTACAGGACCGTTTCAAGAAAAGTCCAAGCTTTTCTCACGCACTATGTTGAAACACTAGGTTGAAAAAAACGAAAAGAAAGGGACAAACCCTATGCGAACGACGAGTATACGGGGTGCGTGTTATCCCCCCATCCCGTCTCACATGTTCGACGGTGCCCGATAAGAACAGCAAAATCCACGTGCAGACCGTGTCTGCTTCACGTCAAGTTTTCAACGGTGACAATAAAAGGACTAAAGAGTACATGCCACCTGCTGGGAGTTCGCGCACTGGCCACCGCGCTTCGTTTAGAATGATACTGCTGTCATAAGTGAACACGTTTGACGCTGAAACGTTGGAGCCGTGTACCATCTCGTCCCGAGAGAGCGCACCACAACGCAAGACGGCGCCCCGTTAAACAACAGAGGAAAAGAGCACGCAGACTGTACTTGTGATCGAATGCGGGCACACCGTGGAATGACATGTTCTTTAAAATATGTAATGGATAGCCACTATAGCTCGGGGCACGGTAACCTATAATTCGGAAAAAAATGCTGTGATAAACTAAAACGAAGTGGAATCAGGAACCTGTAAAAAATAAAAATGAGATCATAACAATATTTATAAGCGCACTCGTCCATCATTACTGGCTCATTTGGGCCGCTTTTATATTTGCTCGTTGGATGACTGTGACAAGATCGGCGTACTGGGCGTTAATACGGTCGTGAGCGCTAATAGTGATTGGAAACCGGGAACTTCGCTCGTAATGATGCCTTCAGCACAGCGTGTTCCTTACCTTGAGGACTGTTTACACATGGAGGTTGTGTTATATGCGCAAGCAGTTCTCAAATGGTTCCTCGCGGTAAAGGAATAGCTAGGGATAATTATCAATGTAATAGTAATTAGAAAAAGAAAAAAAACTATTGTTTGTGAATATTGTACTGAGTTTTTACGTCCCTAGATTACATGGATATGAGAGACGCCTTACTGGAGGGCTCCGAAAATCTCCAGTATGCGGGCCTGAATATTCCTCCTTAACGGAAATGCAGCTGCCGCGGCGTGTATTCTAGGCTGCGATCTTCGGATCAGAAGCCGAATCACATTGCTCAGGAGGCTCAGAATCACATGGCTCAGGGATCACATTGATCAGGAGCCGAATCACATCTCAAACAGTGGCGCCACTCTGGTGGCGCCACTGTTTGACAACATTTAACCAATAACTTATAATAAAAATGATAATTTTACGTCATCGTGGAAAGCCTATGAGTGAGCCCTTCAAAAAATATAGTGCGACGAAGTGATCACTTCCTGGTGACGGGAATACGCAAACATTTTGTGACGGCATCACGATGACGCCGTCTGAAGACTTCACTGGCTACGTGATTGATGGTAACCTGACGAAAGAAAGCTCTCTTCAACTTCAAGCACCATCGCTATTCAAAGCCACGGCCCTTACATGATAGGAGAGGTAATGCGGTGATGGCATCCACCGCCGACCTTTGAGGTCAAATTATTCAAACAGGTTTTGGGAACAAAGGAAATTCACGGTTTTTAAAAGAGATTTAGGAGTTTGGGTAGGAATTCACCCAAAACCCGGGGATATCACTCAATGATGCTACTGTAATCATGCACGGTTACTGTTAGATGTGGCTGACGAAACGTATGCGCAACCTGTGTCGTCAAAGTCTGTGATAAAATTACGCATTATTAGAGTGCCAGGCACCAATAGGCGGGCGTGATGAACAGCTGCGCTGCTGAATCCATGGATGGGTGGGTGCCGTGCGCGAACCCGAAAGACTAATATTCTGCGGGCCGATTGCAGAGTTGACTGCGTGTGCGAAGCTTTTTGCAGAACATCGCCATGGCTTTGTTGACTCTGTTGGTTCAGTAGCCTCAGTCGTTTCCTGCCCATAATGTTCTTGCTCTCGACAATTACTTCAATGACACACGCCCATGGGAGTAAGCGCATACGTGAGTGAACGTGCAGGCTTGCCTATTGGGGTGTACAGAGCTTATTTGCGGTGTTCATAAACCACGCTGCGTTTCTCCGTGAAATCACAGCACTGCACCGTCAACGGTTGCAAATGGCGTGCAAGACGTTGGCTGCGCCGTTGTGTATTACAGTGGCGGGATATCACCGCCGAATTCTCTAACACAAAAGAGCAATCTTATCCTTATGCTATGCATGCGTCGCGCGCGAAATATATCGGAATCCCGGCAGTAAGCTCAACGGTCTTGTTGTCGCGTAAATTTGCTATTGTTTTGAACGAAGGAATTAATACACATCAGCAAATTTAGGAACATAAAAGATGTCACTGTGCCTTTTTCTCGTTTTTTGCGACATAGGAGATTGTCTCAGAATATAGGGACACAGTAACTGAATGTTCTTTTTTTTCTTTTTGCGTGCCGTTTGTCGAAGGCGAAGGAGAAGAAAACACTGCCTCTCCCTCTCCGTGAAGACCGCCTAACAGCGAAGCAGGTTCGGTTACAGCAAGTGTTGCATCATGCATGTGAGAATTTCGCAAGCAGTCTATCTCGTACATCTTGTGTTTCGAACCGGGTTTGCCCTTGTTCCGGCTCTGTCGTGAACCTCGTCGCCTATGACGCGGCACTCGGGGTCGGCACTACGAGGACGAGTTCATCCACGAGCCGATTCCCGCTTACGCTCGTGGAAGCAACTTCCCCCTCAGGAGCACGCGCACCTCGCTTTTTTGGTCTGTGGTGGACTGGTGAAGACAGTTGCTCTTCGGCGAATGGGGGACCTGGTTCGAACCCTAGCAATTATTTGTTGCTTCAAAGTCTTTGTTTCTGGCTTTCCTCTAAGCTGTTCATGTGGATCACACGTATACGTATCGCGCAAGCGTCGCATGTAATGTAGTGGCTAAGAGACATCTGCAGCCCGTTGGTCCTTAGTTTGAACTCAAGCACCGGCAGAAGATTGCTTTCCTTCCCTCTTCCGCTAGGTTACGTGAGCCAGACTTAGCGAGCGCCATCGACTGGACGAGGCTCCAGGTAAAAATGTTGGCTGCAAAAAAAAAGCCAAAAAAAACGAGATAAATATTTAGTCCAGAAGATGGTGAGTGGGGAAGATTATCCTAGGGGATTGAAAGGTAAACGGAACTGAGGGAAAATAAGTTTTCCTCAGGATGAATACGAATTTTCCTAACTGTTCTTCTGTTGAGAACCCAAATGTGAAGATTAGATGTTATATCGCCTTGCAGTGTAACGAAGCGGAGCAACAGTTACATGTGGTAACTTCAGCGAGTTGTTACAGTGTAGACTTCTTGCGATTCGTCCTTTGTTCATGTGCGCTGCACTTTGCACATGATTAACTGTTTGCTGAAGAGTAAAAGGACGGGGACTGACTGTTAAACCAGGTGATAATACTACAATTTTTAATGACTGACACAAGTCCCTAAGGCCCCGCCACGGTGGTCTACTGGTTATGGCACTCGGCTGCAGATCCGGAGGTCGCGGGATCGAATCCCGGCCGCGGCGGCTGCATTTCGATGGAGGCGAAATGTTGAGGCCCGTGTGCTGTGCGATGTCAGTGCACGTTAAAGAACCCCAGGTGGTCGAAATTTCCGGAGACCTTCACTACGGCGTCTCTCATAATCAGAACTGGTTTTGGGACGTTAAACCCCACAAATCAATCAATCAACAAGTCCCTAAGAAAAATGTGCTATAGCATGATTCACTTGTGCGTTAGACTCTGCAGCGAGACACGTTATATTACGGACTTCCGCATTCCTACGCGCAAGCAGTCTTACGCGTCTCGTGCAATGTTTTGTTTTTGATATTGTTGGACACACGTCTGCGTTTTAATATCTCGCAAAGAGTTGTATTTCATGGGTGACATTTATTCCAGCGTTTTTTGAATGTTACTTAATCGAGATTATTTAAGGGCGTTCGCGATAAATGGATATTTGGGAAATGGCATCACCCGCTACTTACAATGTTCCACGGTTATCTGTGGTGTTGTTTATTGCGCAGAAGGCTTCTCCTGCCAAGCCGGATATGAGCGCCTATAATAGTGATGACCCCACGGCGGGCACCATACCATCACTAATGCGTAGGCAGCGGCTTCCGTTGTTCCCGTTTCAACAAACACTGACACAATAGACGTAGGAAAAATCAGTGTGCTGACCACATGTACGAATATTGCCTGGTCCGGCCGGTATTTGCAAGTGTGTAATTTGGCTTCGATGTATGTAAAATAACTTCATTATTTGCTGCCGGTTCCTGTCTATTCGCGAAGTGCTTCGAACCACGATTTGCGATATAGTGTAGCACGGCGGGAAACCATAGACGCCCTTTCAGCATGTTTCAGTCGCCTGATTCCCGCCGGTAAACGCATCATTGATGAATGATTTCGCAGTGTTTGTTACGAATAAGGTGATTGCAAAAGCGAGAATGAGTTAGCTAAATGAATTTAGGCGTCAATGAAGCTGTAAACTGAGCAACTCATTAGTAGTGGCACTCAATATTGCGTATAATTTCATATACGCGGTCGTATGGCGTGCTGTACAAATCACGCCTCCGGTAAAATACCGTTGTGAACAATGAGGAGGACCACTTCGCCTTAAAATGAAAATTTAATGATCTGCTTTCTACGCAGTCAGAATTGCATAACAGAAATATAAAGTAAACCGTAAAATAAAGAAACCAGTGAGATGATCAAGGAAAAAAAATGCACGCAGCTCTCCGGCCGCCAGCCACGCGACCGGTACCCTCCTGGTCGTCGACACTGGGGTGTGTTGGTCAACGGCAGCACACAGCTACCAGGAAGTCGGCGAAGAAGCTTCTCGCGTCGAATTTCTGTAGCGGGCGCTGGCATCAACGCCTTCAGGTATATGTACACGGGCGACCGCAGAACCGCTGCCGTCACAACAGTCTGCTCATCACGTCACGTCCAGGAGGCAGTCCTCTACAATGAGTCAAGCTACGTTGCCTGGTAGTTTCGCTGATTCAAACGATGCTGGACGAGATGACGCTGTTATTGACATGCTTGTCGACGATATGCACGTAGGTGGCATGGGCCACGACCAGGATAGGCTTGTTTGCACAATGTCTGTCACGTTGGCCTCCGCGCAGCATTCGTGGATCCCACCTTCAGGCCCGATGCCACTGACGTGCTGCTTCCAAGCCTGACGCACACGATGGGGACAACGCGTGGTTGCTTGGACCAGTGACTTCCTCTTCAATGGCGACCGATGACTGGCGTTGGTGAATAAACCATTAGCCATGGCTGTTCGCAGAAACACCGGAACGTGGCGCGATTTGTGCCCACCGATGGCTCTGGGCATCGGTCTCCTCGTCTAGTCCCCGGCAGTTGGCGGCTTGAGCTCAGGAGACGGTGATGTGGCTCCAGGCAGGATCTTTGCAGACACGCAAATGAATCTCGGCACGTTCTACGTCTTCTTCGTCGCGTCCATTGTAAGCGAATGCTAGAAAGCATCACAGTGGCCGATGCACTGCTGCAAAGAGCAAATGAGTGGAACTAATCGTACTCGGGTTGAGCCTTCTTTAACAGAATCTAAAAGAAAAACTGTGCACTTTTTAGGCACCCTAAAGGTGTTATAAATAATTTTTTTCTTTTGGAGATGTTTCTCACAATTTTAGTGAAAATGACGAAGAGGGAAATGTGCTGTCGGCGGAGTCTTCAAAGACACGGACGCCAGGGGGCAAGAAGCGTGCTGAGGGAGCGGCCTCACGGCGGTAGGAGCTGGGACCAGAGGGAATAAACTTATTAAGAGAGTACGGAAATAGATACAGTTGCACAGCGTTCACTGGGGGCGAAGTTGCGTCTGTGAAAAATGAACTGAACACACATTGATCACCAAGTTTCCATTCATGCTGTAACTTTCTGGCAATGAAAGCAGCTTCAGAACTCCGTAGTAACGTAGCTGTTATTATTCGCACCTTTCCTACATCTCTTGCTTGGTCTGCCCACTCAAAGCATCACCGCCTACGGACACGCACTGACACGGCCGGCTTATACACGTTCAGTATATAAAGCGCAAATACTTTGCGTTGATGCAACGACTCAAAACATCTCTACCAGTAATTAACTATAGTAATTAACGATAGTAATTAACTTATAGTTTCTTACTGTAATCTCGAAGGAAAACTGCCACTTGAACGCTGTTGTATGCGTGGGGAATGCTGCGATGTGGTCCATTCGGACTGCGATCGTCTATAACGGCTACGACGACTCTGAGACGCGTCTGGCTTGCACGCGATGGGCGTGTCGTAATGATCTATGCCGCGCTGAATGAGCATTTAATGAACTATTTATTTCTTGGCATTACTTGAAAGGAAGTTTCATTTACACTTCAGAATTCCCGTCGCGTATACTTGTTTATAAAAAGTAAAAAACAGCGACTGACAGCTAGAGCTGGGAGAGAGGCGACAATGTCAACGGTCACTCAGCGTTCTTCTGTGGTCTCTTTCTTCTTTTTGCGGTCTGATTATGCAGTGCAGGTGATTAATATTGTATTGTAAGATGTAGTATCTGTGAAGGAGGTCCATGAACTAAGATATTGTTTTAGTGAAATCTATATTTATGGACGCATGAGTCAAAGTCCTCCTCGTTACCAGCCAGCAAAAGCCTCGCAGACACATAAATACTATAATTCCCATAGCGGCACAGCGCCCCTTAAGGAACTGGCTTAGTCAGTGGCGACACATTTAATTCTAAATAATTGTAAGAAACTGTGGTAATCACGGCATTATACTTAAAATGCAGTGTATCCAGCCAACGTGTACGATTACTATCAGATTCACAAAATGATACGTGCCTTGGTTGACAAGCATAGGCAGCGCGCACCCTTCGAGATATAAAGCACACAATCACTGCATGGACATTCGGTTTACAAATGCATGCAGTTTTTGGGTAAAATAAGCACGTCGATCGCGTTTCTCTGTGCTAACACATGATGATGCGACTGGTGAAAAAGTAACATCAAGAAAAGAATAAGCATCAGTTAATTATTTGATATGCCGTAATCCACGCTTGATGTCTCGGACCCTCGCACGAGTTGTCAGGGCAGCGATAAAATTTCACAGTGAGTTCTCGGCTACTCCGTTTTTCTGAACAGTTTTGACTGCTCGAAAAGCATCTGAATTGCTTGTCTGCTTCTTGCAATGGTAAAAATTCAGGAGCCCATGGTCGGAAAACGCGACATAAAGGCCCCCAGAAACAAGTTTTCTGTGCGCGGAAAGAAAACACGTGAGCCCGGTGGCCCGAGCGACCGGTTGCTTTGCCCTTCTTCGCCAGAGTGGCGGACGGAGCTGCGCGAGCTTCGGATGGGATTCTCTATACCATCGCTAATGCGTAAGTAGCAAGTTTCCCTTTTCATGTTTCATTAGACGCCCATTGTACGCATGAAAAGTGCAAACCACATCTCCTACGAATATTGTCTGGACGCATCTTTAAATTATGCGATTTTGTTATTGTGAACAGAAAAATATCATATTCTTCAGTACCTTTTCTAAGGAGCGGTATGACGAGCCACGTTTTTCTTTTCATTTCCTTCAGAACGGTGGGCAACCATCAATGAATGCCCTTACTGCAATTATTGAGTCACTGGGCTCTCGCAGGCAGTGCATGCATCGATGATAATTCATATGGCAATTGTTTTGTTATTGCGAACTAGACTCCAAAGGCAACCATGAATTAGCCTATGCATTTAGGCCTACATGAAACTGCAAACTGAACAACTGACATGTGCCATGGCTCTCATTATTTCCATGTATAATAATTCCATAATGCGCGATTCCATATGCGCGATTCTTTGTCATACTGTAACTCGCCCCTTCAGTAATGAAGCGCTTAGAACCATGAGGATGACCAGCTCACATTCAAATATAAGTTTAATGAGCTGCTCTGTAGAGAAGCAGAATTGTTTAAGAGAAATAGAACATAAACCGTAAAATACATAAACGAGGCAATTGAACAAAGAAAAAAAGGGGTGCAGTGCTTCGATGCCGAACAGAACGCCAGCTGAATCCCCTTATCATCGACCGCGGGTTGCTTCTAGCAACAGCGCCATAGCGCTACCAAGCGGCGGAAAACCAGCTTCACGCGAACAAATCCGGGAGCGGCCGATCGCAACGACGCCTGAAGGTATATTTAGACCTGTTGTCACCAGGACTGCATCCGTCAGACCAGTCTGGTCTTACCGATGCGTCCAGGAGGCCGAGCACTATAATAAGCTGAGACATCATGCCGGAAAGTTTCACAGGCTGAAACGATGCTCGACGGGATGACGCTGCTATTGATAAGCTGGTCGAGGATAAGCCAGCAGATATCATGAACCATGACGCAGCTACAAATGCGACGTGTATGCCAGGTTGGCTTCCAAGCACCATCCGTGGCTCCCAGCTTCGTGCAGAGGACACTGAAGTGTTGCTTCCAAGCTTGACGCCCTCGATGGTGAGGCCTGGATTTTGCAGGAACCAGTGTTCACATCTTCGATGGCAACTGATGACAGCCTTGGTTGCTCCATCATTAGCCATTGTGGTTCGCTTGTGAAGATGGCGGCGTAATTTGTGACCACCGATGATGTCGGGCAGCGCTCTCTTCTGCGCCTGCAGGGCTGTTCGAGGCTTGACACCAGGAAACGTTGACGTGGCTCCAGGCGGAATCCTTGAAAAGACGCCACGGAACATGTAGATGTGGAGGTAGACCAAATAGAATGGCGCCCACCCACTATGGGGGATTAGCCAAGAGCCAGGTACAGTTACAAGAATGAGACCCTGCAAGCGCTCTTGGGTAAGTTAAAATAAGGTAAAGAAATTGGCGACGAAACTGGGTAAGATCCACGTCATCTTTGTCGTGTGCAGTGTGAGTAAATGCGGGAAAATAACAAAACTGCCGATGCACTGAAGAAATAAGCAAATGAGTGGAACTTCAGCGTACTTCGTTTGAGCGTTCTTTAACATTATCTTCAGAAGCTGCGATTTCTTAGTTACTCAGAGGCGATTAGAAACTTTTTTGTAGTATAGAGCTTTTGAACATGTTTCGTAAAGTTGATGACGAAGAGGAATGGAAAATGGTTGGTGTTGGCGCGGCCGTCAAAAACGCCAACGTCTGGGAGCATAGGGCATGCCGCGGAGCTGGCTTCAGGAAGGAGAGGACGGCAGAACCGGTTACCGTAGCGAAGAACTTTATTTGCAGGACACGAAAGTATATAAACTTCTACAGCGGCCCTAGGGGCAAAGTTGCGTGTCTGTAAACAGAAGTGGAACCGCAACACCACATAATGTACTTCCTCTGGTTGCAGAGAAGGGAACAGCGGGTCCGCTGTTCCCTTCTCTGCAACCAGCGACTGAAGCTTTCTTTCTTTCTTTATTGCTCTTCCTATAATCACTAAGCGTATCAGCACGTCGAGGCCAAGGATGTGTGTAGAAGTTCGAGGGCTGTAGTGGGTCGGCATTTCTTCCATAAGGTGACACAGCATAAGGTGGCACAGCCGGGGCCCCTGAAGTGCTCCGCGCTTAGAAACATATGCCTTATTTCAAAGCAGAATGGAATATGCAAATGCGGCGCGCTTGCTGCGAGTCTCCAGAAGCGGCCGCGGCGGGCATATCTGGCGTGAAGTGCTCAGGGGGGTAGTATATACCTGTACACCTCATTACAGCGGCCAATTCGTTCCGCCCCCCTCCTATTTCTTTGTGATACAGCGCACGTAAAAAACGTAAGGGCAATTATGTGATACCAATACTGGGGAATTCATTTTTTTTCGGCAAAATGAATCACGTGTGCAATTCACTTACTGGACGACAGTTCTTTCGCTTCTTTGGCGTTATAGGGCAACTTTAACAAGGAATAAATATTTTCGTTGCACTACAGCACGAGTGTGAGACTAACAAAGTTTTGCACACCTCATTGGCTGCAGCGACACTGGTCCCAACTGTCAGCACTGTGAAGTGTCAGAAACGCTCGAGTACATATGTTGAACATTCCCAGATTACGGGCAGGAACGAGGAGCCCTGGTTTCACCAGTTGCAGGATTCGACAAAAGACCACTGTCCGACAAGCTTGTGCTAGTCCATGGGCCTGGCGCCGACAGAGGATCCATTGTCCTCGGAGCTACGGTAGCCTTCCTTCGTGCCACGTACTGTAATTGACGGACGACTCTAGAGTGGCCCCGTTGCATCATGGCACTATGTGACCCTGTACATACACATCTCCTTATTTCACCATAATCGTTCGTGTATTTTTCTTCCCATTTCCCCTTCCCCATCGCAGAGGAGCTTGCAAGAGCAAATTACAGCTCAAGCCTACCTCTCTGCCTTTCAGTAAATAACCCTCTCTCTCTTGCTCGCCCTAAAAATTTCTAGTGCGAATCGAAAATGAACAGGTGTGCTACAATACAGAAACGACTATCGAATATGAAAATACAAATACACCTTATGTAAGAATACCTCAGGAGCACATAATTATCTCAAATTACACTAATCAACTCTCAACCGAAAGTCAGGAACACACTATGTAGACTAGCTTGCCAAATTATCTGTGCGTTGGTAAAATATCACAGCACGAAGGAAGTGATAACCTAACAGAGCTGCACGGAGAATCAATGGTAAACTACGGGCTAGCCCTCGACTGATTAATGATTGTGACAACCAGCGAACCGTCGGAAATCTGAACTAGATATCCGCGCACTCGTCACGCCGCACTTACACGAAGCGCTAAAGGTACTTGCATATTCCAAAACTTAATCACTGTTACGTCTCTCTTGAAAAGTTTTCACGTGAATACCGTGAACTGCTGCGTTTTCGTTATATTTCACAAATAGACAAATATTCTGGGTTGATATCTAGCCAACTATTATTGCATTGTTGTGCTATCGACATCGGATTTGTTCGGTCATTATAAATGAATTCTGTGGAAAGTGGCTTACTCGTTAATGACACACTTTC
Source organism: Hyalomma asiaticum (assembly GCA_013339685.2). NCBI lineage: Eukaryota > Metazoa > Arthropoda > Arachnida > Ixodida > Ixodidae > Hyalomma > Hyalomma asiaticum. The sequence goes on from JABSTT010001719.1 coordinate 102,353, forward strand.
ACCATTTCATGCGGCTCTATAATATATTTCGCAGAACCCCTGCTATCAGCTTAGGGCGTCGTATGAAATGTCAGCAGTTTACGTGTTTCCCAAGCATTAGCAAAATATGGTGCAATATATAGCACATTATCGAATCGGGCAGTGACGCAAAACTGGATATATGTGCCTATAATGGCGATAACTTGGCGGCGTACGCTATACAACCGCTAATGCTCAGGCAGCTCGTGTGGCTGTTCGTGTTTCATAAGGCGCATATAGTACAGTGAAAAGCATCAACGTGCTGACCACATGTGCATCGAAAGTTACCTGGCGGGACTTATGAAACAGTTTAATTTCGTTGTTACGGACAGAAAAGATAAATGCATTATTTCACAGCCTTCTCTGTCCATGGGAGAAAAGTCTCGACCCTCGTCTCAGTTTCTTCAGCACTTCTGGCAAGCATAAATGAGCTATCAGCGTTTTTCAGTCGGTTGGCTCTCGCAAGAACTTGCATCAATAATAAATTATTCCAAAGCTGCATAGTTATGACGAAAGAGATTGGAAAAGCACATATGGTAGCCTATCAAAGTTGGGGATAAGTGAAGCTCTAACTTGAACAAAAATGATTAATTGGGGCTTTGATTATTGCGAAAGGTAATGCAATATATGCGAGTGTCTGGCATAGCGTAATTTGCCCCTTCACTAATATACCGTACGGAAAATGACCATGACAGGGTGCATTGAAATAAAGCTTTAATAAGCTTCTCTCTACACATAAAGAATAGTTTAACACAAAATTAAGATAACCCATCGAATAGAAGAATAAGTGAATAAAACGTCGAATAAACATGCGCGCAGTGCTTCGACGCCGCGCCGAGGCAAAGCTGAGGCCCTCATTGTAGGCCACAGGGTGTGTCCCTCAGCAGCAGCACGCAACAACGAAGGAGCCGGGAAAGAAGCGCACAGCGGCGGAGCCCTGGAGCATCCGATGGCAACGACGCCTGCAGGTATGTATACAGCACTCTCCACTGGGAACGCAGCCATCGGAGCAATCTGCTCATGCCGCCGCGTTCGGGAGGCCGACCACTGAAACATACCGACGGAACTGCGGTGCTCGACGTGATGGCTCTTGTATTGACATACGTGTCGAGGATACGCACGCAGATGGCATGAGCCATGTCCCGACTGTGCTTGTCTGGGAACCGTCGGTGCCCTTGGACTCCACGCAGCATCCGCGGATCCCAGCTTCGTTCCAGGGGACACGGAAGTGTTGCTTACACGCTTGAGGCAGTCGATGGACACGCCAGGTGGTTGCTTGCACTGGTGATGTGTTCTTCAACGGCGATTGATGACTGGCGCAGGTCGCTCGACCATTAGCCATTGCGGTTCGCTGGACAGGAACGCGATGTATTTTGTGCCCACCGGTGGGGTCGGGCATCGCTCTGTTAGGCTCGTCCGATGCACTTCGCGTCTTGAGCTAACGAAATAGTGACGTGGCTCCCGGTGGGATAATCGACAGACACGATGATAATGATGATGATCCTTCAATTTTGGCATCTACCCACTTGGGGCGATTGGCCAAGACTCAGGCGGATTTGAGTTTAGTGTACTAAATTATGCAACCTGAAAGATTTAGTCGTCCGTTGATGTTGAAATTGAATGTCACAAATGTAGTCAATCAATCAATGGTTTAGAGAATAATGGAATAGGTAATTAGGATCTAATAACTGAAGAAGCAAATCGATTCGAATCTGTAATGAACTTCTGCAGAGCAAGGCATATATTCCTGTTCGTGTGTCCCAGCACGGAAGTCCCGAATGAAAGAGGAACAGTGCTTGATAATGGAATGCCTAGATTTCGCAATGCCATCTCTGTAGTACTTTTCCTAACGTGGGTAAAGCGCCTGCATTCCAGCAAAAAGTGTTCAATTGTCTCTGGCTCGTTGCAAAAAGCGTATAAAGGAGAGACCGCCAGACCAGCTAGGTGCATGTAGAAATTCAATGTCGGGACTCTACATCGCAACCTCATCAATATTGTTTCGATTTTCCTTGTTTGGCAAATTGACCTGCTCCAAGGGTATTGTAAGTGCTGTAAATCAGGTGAGGATGCAAGGCATGGTCTCGACATCAATAAGGCGTACTTTCGGAATCTGGCTGCGGTAACAAACGCCATATTTGGAACGAGAGAAAGAACAGGACCTGCAATGGAAGCCTCAGCCAAAGTGTCTGCCAATTCGTTTATGACCAATCCTCTGTGATCAGGCACCCAAACTAACCGTAGTTTTTGCAAATGATTAGGAACCAAAGTGCACAAAGTTCTCAGAATGTGCGATTCACCTGGAGTAGTTAATGAAGTACACATTGCTAACGAGTCTGTAACTATTACCGCGGTAGTCATCGAGGAGTGAAGCTTACGCAAAGCCAATATAGTCACCAAGAATTCTGTTACAAATACTGGTATGTAATCCGGCAGTCTTATAAACACCAGTCTAGCTCCGAGGAAAAAATTCCTACTCCTGCCTTTTCCTCGCTCTGCGAAGCATCCGTTGTTAGGATAACTTTTGTGGCTATTTGACTCAAGTGATCCTATAGTAGTCCATTTCGGATACGCCACGGGAGTCGCTTGGCATTATTGAGGAATATGTTGTCATATGAAATTTCCAATGAATTAGAACTGTTATCACTTATGGCTATGTCTGTGAGCACTATCTTTAGCGGGTTTTATCAGTTTTTGTGTGACAACCACCTGTGGTACGTATCTTCGGGGCCAAGAAACACGAAAAAATAAATCTGGTTGTCTAGTAAATATATATTGGTCTCGTCTTTGTGTAGATTCATATATCCTTAAGAAAGTTTGGACCGTTAAAATTTTAAATCTGGCTTCAAGAGAAGGAATTCGCGATTCTTTATATAAGACTGCATTAGCTGCAAACTTCGGAAGCCCAAGGCACAAGCGGAGCGCCTCCCGTTCCAGCAACACTAGCGGACGCGCGATAGAATCTTGACGCTGTTGTTGTTGTTGTTTGCTCAAATCTGGCACATACCCACCCTGGGGGATTGGCCAAGATGTCAGAAGTTCAAATAGTTAAGCCTGAAGTACTATAGAACACCAATCAGAATCGAATAATCAGGATGAAATTAACAGTGAAAAGTACGAATTTATGAAAAGAACCGACCTGAATATTTTATGAATTTTGAAACATTAGAGCACACATCCCTGTGGCAATGTCCTAATGAGGAGGCTCCCAAAGACAGAATATTAGAGACGGTGAATTGCAACGCAACCCTATGAAAAGAATCTTCTAATGTGTGTTTTCTTAATGTGGATAAAGGAGTGCAGTTTAAAAAATAATGTTCGATAGATTCGCCTTCGCCGCAATATGGACACAAAGGCGATGGGGCCAGACCAGCTCTGTGCGAACTAAAGTTTGCCGTACGGCTTTGAAATCAGGGAAAACAACGTTATCTACCAGTACACTGAGTGAAATTTCTTTTTCCCATCAGTTAAGTTTAGGAAGATCGTCGGTTGGTTGTTTCGGGATCTCTGGGGCAAAAAGCAACCATGCCTATACTGCGCCGTACGAGGATTCTCACCTACGGTCATGGCGCTTGGTAGTTGGATTGCTTCAAGAAACAGCGCAAGGAATCACAGGACATACGGAAAAAGATAACGTTGACTCGAGCGGTAGATTTCCTGCAAATGTCTTTTTCTTAACGAGAGGAGCGGTGTCTTTCTAGCTGCAGAGCTAGCAGGTGGCATATTGCGGGCATCATTTACACAGTCGCGAAGTAGCGGCGACTTAGGGAGCATTCAGGTGCTTTATTTGATTGACAGCTGCGCGGCGTGGGAACAGGCACATTTACGGACTTGCTTCGCTGCAGACGCCGAGTTTTTCCACGATCTGATGGCGGTAGCTAACCGAAGGCTTAGAAAAGGGGACTTTTGTACGGCGATGGTTTCGACGACTGATTAACCCGTTGGACCCCGCTCGAAGGTCTGTGAACCCCACCACCCTCTTTCCGCTGCCTGTGTCGTCAGGGAAGTGCTCGCGTGGCGGAATAAGTAAACAGGATAAACAAGCAGGGTAGACTACATTTTTACTTCTGCGGTAGAGTACTACAGCTGAGCCACCTTCATTCCATAGACAGATGACCTGAAATCTTCCCTCAAACGGCGCTTCTCAAACTATCTGGAAACGCTGCAAAGTTTGCAATTTGTGTTGCCAAAGTACGGCTCAAAGGGCAAATTTGAATCCGTGAAGCCAGCCTTCAATTTTTGTTTGCGATATGACAACAGCGCATATCCTTAACTAAAAAGTGAATGCGAAATCTGGAAAGCTGTATGGTGAGCCATGCGAGAGGTGGAACCTCCCCGCTTTACGACGGACGCTTTACCTGAATGTGACAAAGCCCTCGTCCCGTACTTTCACACACTCCTCAAGATACTGGCAACTCTCAGTAAATGCAGCTGCTGCAGAATGCAGCTTGTCGACACTGAAAAGAGTAGAGAAAGAGAGAGAGATGATGGGCGGAAGAGTAAACACATATTTGAGGAACCGAACAGCTGAAGAGCGGCTTAATGGCCCGACTCTTACGTCCATTCACCGGATGCAGTCAGTATCGACGAAGTTATCGCTGTGTTTATAGAGAAGCCGGGACGCATGAAAATTGCATCGCGAACCATTGTCTTCGGCCAAGCTGCATGCTCGTTTTTTTAGGCCAAGCCGCATGCTTCTTTTGCAATGGCTCTTACTATATTGTAAAGCCATTCGCAATGCTGCTATTATATAGCCTCCTGAAGCGAATGTTAGCGTTCTACAGCTTTTGTGTCATCAGAGCAGATCTGTTTTGGTTCTTTGTGGTTCAATAAAATTGTTTTCCCCAATATATCTGTTTTTCGTTTATGAATTGCTGTAGCAAAGTGCCCCGCGTTCTTCTCGGACGCCTGTTGTTGAGACAGAGTGTGAGAAGCTGTGTAGAGAAACCGTCCGACAAATATTTTATTTGCCGCACATGCGTACGTGGGCGCCTGATGCCTTTGCATTCCCTTTTTCTTTCTTTTTACCACTCTTCTTTGCGTCACTGGCTCTATGTGGCCCTTCTTCGTCGAGATTTCTTGGTTGGAAGGTATTCTTTCTCGTGCATGCACACACATTTTACTGCAGTGTAAAAAAAACTCGCAGTGTAAAAACTCGCTTGTCGTACTATAAGCCCGGCTACGTGCCGGGCTAATAGTACGACACGATGTTAATATCGGATGGGGTTTGGCTTGTCAAAACTAACTGTGGTTAGGGGGCACGGCCCGCAGTACAATGCTCGGAAGCCATTGTGTCCACCAGGGGTTCATTAATGTACATCTAAATCTAAGCACAAGGCTCTTCCTTGCCTTTCTCCGCCAACGAAATGGGGCCGTCGTGGACGAAGTTCGACCTTGCGACTGCGCGCTTCGCAAGCCAACACGTAGCCGCTAAGCTACCAACGGTGGGACGCACAACGTGTTGTATGCGCGCTTTTTAACCTCCAAAGGTCCCTTCCGTCAGAGTGAGATGCGCACTACGTCAGCTAATGTGCATATATTAGACAGCTCTACCTGGCGTTTTTCTGCAAGTTTAGAAATGTGTGGCGGAACAGGCTAGCCGAGCAGAAGTAATACGCTTAATACATTGCTATAAAAGCGAATCGAAAAACTTAAAACCACACTCTCTTCTGGCAACTATCACCAGAACCTCTAATGCAACGCTTTTGTTTTCGATATACAACGAGTGCTGGGTGGCGGTGAGGGATTGCAGCCAGTTCGTCTGTGTTGGTGGGTTTGTGTGGTGTCTCCATTAAAATAGCCAAGAAGCGGACCGAACTGTGCGGTATAAATGTGAGCCCTCTACGATTACCATGTTCTACTAAGGGCAGTAACTGTGGCAATATGGCAACTTCAGAGAGTTGGCAGGTGCTCATCATGCGTGAAGTGTTAGTCGTGTGCCGTTATTTTAATGTCATCGATGCCTTGCGCTCTCTATATCATGCACGATTACTAGTTAGATAGTTTAACAGAACTGCACGGAGAATAAAGGGTAAAGTACGTGTTAGTCCTCGGCTGATTAATGGTTGTGACAACCAGCGAGTAGTCGGGAATATGAATTATATATCCGCGCTCTCGACACGTCACACTTATACGAAGGGCTACAGGTACTTCCGCATTCCAAAACTTGATCACTGTTACGTCTCTCTTTAAACGTTTACTCGTGAATACCGTGGCACTTTTCAAAAATAGATAAATATTCTGCGTTGACATTTAGCAAGCAATTATTTCATTAGTGTCTTATCCACATCGGATATGGCTGTTCATAATAAATGATGTCTCTGAAAAGGGCCTTACTCGTTAATTACTGAGTTCCACCGTTACATGTTGGGCTACAACGTCTTACGCAGAGCCACTGCTATCAACGTAGGGCGTCGAATGGCATGCCAACAGTTGAGCGTGTTTCCCTAGCACTAGCATAGTTATGGTGCAAAACTATTGCACAGATCGGATAGTGAGGCCGAAGCAGATATATGAGCCCATAATTGCGATCACTGGATGGCGTACAACATAGAATCTCTAATGCTCCGGCAGCACGTGTCGCTGTTCGCGTTTCATAAGGCGCATATAGCACACGTATAAAGCATCAAGGTGCTGACCGCATGTGCATCGAATGTTACCTGGCGGGAATTTGGAAACAGTTTAATTTCGGTGGTATGGGCAGAAACAATAAATTCATTATTTACTGGTGGTGTCTGTTCATGGGAGAAATGTTTCGAGCCACGCCGTCTTATTTTCTTCAGAAGTTTGGCGCTTTTCAGCGTTTTTCAGTCGCTTGGCTTTCGGAAGAACTCTCATCAGTAATAAATTATTCCCCAGTGGTGTTGTTATCGAGACATAGACTGAATAAATAAATCAAATTTAGGCATAAGTGAAGCTCTGAAATGAACAATAATGGTTTATTGAGGCATTTATTATTTCGAAAGATAATGCTTTATGTGCGACTGTTTGGCATTATCTATCTATCTATCTATCTATCTATCTATCTATCTATCTATCTATCTATCTATCTATCTGTCATGTCTGGGTGCTCTACTGATCGTTTCGCTCACTTATTTTTCAGGAAAATTGGCGTAGTAGGGAATCAATGTATGACCAGCATGAATGATTGATTTTGGCATCTCTAACGCGATATATCGCCACTGATGTCACTATCAACGATAACGTGATTCCGTCTGGCTCATACAAGCCCTGGGAAAGAGAGTTTGCGCCAGAGGGGATTCAATGTTTTAGTAGTGCTTATGTCAATAAATAACCCACGAAAATAGACACGGCTTAACTGAAAACACACTTCGCAATGTACCAAACAAGACAAACACACACCGTTTCCGCCAGAATGTGATTGAAATGCAGACGTAATGAGGAGACAAACACTGACAGACGTGCCGTAATGACTTGACAGAAGGCAACCTACCAAGAGTGTGCGGGTAGGAATTGAACTCGGGCCCCTGGAGCTGACAAGCAAGCAGGCTGCGACTACTCCACGGTAGTCTATTCGCACAGGGTTTTAGTGTCTTAATCGGTGTTATAGCAGTGTGATAAACAATACATACACATCGCCCAGGAGGCTGTTCTCCAGCTCTACACGACTCCGTAGGAATACTGCAACTAACGACGCATATGGTGTGGGTATCAGCGCAACAATTCGAGCTTTTCTGTTTGATGGAACAGGCACCAGTGCACTACGTGCAGTTATCCTTTTTTCTGTATATATGTAACCCTGTGTATCCTTCCCCCCTCCAATGGTTCCTCCGGGCGCTGCAGGTATTTTGACTCAATAAATAAAAAGAAATAAACAAATAATCAAAATGTGTGCAGTTTGCACACGGAACCACTGCGCACTGCTGTACGTCACAGTGTTGCCGCAACCCACATTGTGCCCAAGAATACTAAATTTGCATAGAGACATTGCTGCTACTGGCAACACTTGGATGAATATCCCTAAAAATAGGCGAAGGTCGCATGACGTCGATTCACACATTGTATGGTATGTGTTAGATATTTTTTTTTCAATCCTGCTTCCTTTGTTGCTCTTCAAACGCGCTCAACGGCGGTACAAGATCCAAGGCATTCATATTGTTCAGATACATTCGCTTCTTTCAGATGGGGTTTTGTAGTCTAGAGGTTAAGGCAATTCCTTTCGGAGGGCGCCGTGCGGAGTTCAAGTGCGCCAGGTGTACCATATTTCTGGGAGCTTTGGCGCGATTAGCGTTTCACCGTCTACGCCAACGCAGGCCTGACTACGCAAGCATCGTTTAAAAAAAATTCGGCGATATTCCACTAGAGGTGCAAAAACTGTCCGAACAGCGCAGCTGGTGGCGTTCCCATCCTCGTCCCGATCGCTTCCCTTTCCCACACCTTTCTATACTATACTGTACAGAACCAGGCTATAATCTACCCTATCCCCTCGTCCTTCCTCTTCTCGTCAGGGTTACATCGTTCCTCCTGACCATCACTTCGCTTTCCCTACCCTGCTATACTGTGTTGCACGTGCCTATGCAATGCTTGACCCGCCCCCTCCTCACCCACGTATGATTCGTCCTCACGCTCTCTTCCCTTTCCCATGCTACACTGCACTGTGCGGGACTATATGGTTTTCTTTGCCTTCTCTCCGGCTCCTTTCCCTCGTCCTAACCATCATACAAATCCTCTCCACCCTCACTGACCTTTCGCACCACTCGATATAATACTGCACATGCCTATGTTACGCATCACCCTTTTCCCTCCTCACCCTGATTTACCCATCCCACCCCTTGCTATGCTATGCTGCACCTAGGTACGCTGTTCTTTCTTTTCCCTGACTTTCTGTTTCTTTTCATCTCCTTCTTTGTGTTTCTCTGTATTTCTTTCTCTTTCTTTCATTTTGTCTCTTTCTCAGAGTTTCTTTCTATTTCTCTCTCTGTTTCCCTTTCTTTCTCTTTCTCGGTGTTCTCGTTCTCCTGCCCAAAGCAATGCTATCATGCGGTCCACAGCAACGCGATTGTACACGCACGGCGTTTTCTGCGAACGCAAAGAGTCGGAACGAAGAGCTGAAACAGCTCCGCTCTGAAAAGCATAGCGCAGTTTGACGCACGTAGAAAAAAGCAAGTTTGCTATGTTTATTTCGTGAAACCACCGAGAGCTGAACCCATTGTCGCAAGCGGCATGATTTTCAAGTAATGGCGGAAAAACCCTCGAAGAAGAATCGGCGCTCGCAGGTCTAGAGTCGTCGATGGCAATTATAATTTGCCAGCATTGCTGTTCCAGTTGCTACTGCAAATACTTGCGACAGCAGTAGTGCTGATCTTGTCGCTATCAGGAGAAAGACCACCACTACTAGCCAAGCCAAGGGACACCCGCTTGCGTACCATGCCGGCAGAAAACCGGAATGTTACACAGCCCCAAAATGATCCTCGCCAGATGGTGTTGGTGTTGGCATGCATGTCGAGGACAGCCACATCGTGGCACGAGGTATAACACGACTACATTTTCCTTTGGACCATCCCTCACATCCACCTACGCGCAGCGTCTCTCCCACCTTGCGCAGCTCCCACCTTCACCCCATATGTCGCTTAGTTGTTGCTTCGAAACCTCGTCGCCGACCATGGAGACGTCGTGTGGCTGCTGGCACGAGTCATCTTGAATGGCGACAGACGAGCAGTCTTCGTCACCCGCCACCTCCAGAAGCGCAGGAACGCGATACAAGATGTAGCTACCAGCGGTACCAGGCATGGGGGTCTTCGGCTGATTTGATAGCCCTACCGTCTTGAGCTCACGAAGCGGTGAGCGCAAGTGGACGCAAATTCAGCAATATTTGGTCCAAACACTCTGGGATATGGGGAATATCGTCCATAAAAGACATTTAGAAGGAAGTTCAAGAAGCGTTAGCTTCAGACCACTGACAGAAATTATCGAGGTGCCAACAGTGCTGACTTCGAAGTGGAATATGTAATGCCTTTGTAGCACTTTTTTGGTTTGAATTAACCACCCTCTGTCGTTAACACAACAGAGCGTCCACACTACTCCATCGGAGCAAGTAGTCTGAAGGAACCAACGGTCAAACACGCCTACATGAGCAGAGCTCTAAGAGCCATACATCTATATATCACTATAATGTGAGAACGCATGTGCCCTTGCGCCTTGAACAGGGGAACAGATTATGGAACATGCATCCACAGCAAAGCGGAGCAGATATGGAAAACATGTTAAAAATGAAGCGGCAACCGGCAGAACAAAAGCAAAGACACGAAAAGAAAAAACAGCGGCACATAGAGACAAGACAGGATTGCACAGACTCAAGGAGAGATCTGCATAAATTCGGAAACACTACCCACCATATGCAGAGGTGTAACTTGCATCGTGCTTGGCCTTGAACTGTGGAAGTCGGCCTGAAGCACGAAGCGGACTTTTCTACAGCTTCCGCTTCCGTGACACCTCGAGGAACAACGTCATGAGCAGCCACCATCTTGACCCATATCTGTTCGCTGGTCTTCGTGCAAGCGAGACATTATAGTCTGCATAATAGCCCAATCAGAAGCGAATGAATTGGTGCGTCCTCATGGTGCCTTTCAACGGCTTTTGCTCTCTGTCGCCCCAAAGCGTTGTTGAGCCGTCTGGGCCGGGAGCCTGGTGTGATAGGCCGATGCGATGAGCATATGATCAGCTTTCAAAGGAGCTTGCCCACATTTCCCTCTTAGGCGTTGCAAAATAATGGCTGCTGCCCTTGTTCCAATCTGGCTACGGGACCGTTTCAAGAAAAGTCCTAGCTATTCGCATGCACTAGGTTGAAACACTAGGTTGAAACAAGCGAAAAGAAACACAAACCCAACGCGAACGACGAGTATTCGGGGTCCGTGGATCCCCCCATCCCGTCTCACATGTTCGACGGCGCCCGATAAGAAGAGCAAAATCCACGTGCAGACCGTGTCTCCTTCACGTCAAGTTTTCAACGGTGACAACAAAAGGACTAAAGAGTACATGCCACCTGCCAGTAAAGCAGATTTTGGAGTTTGCGCGCTGCCCACCGCGCTTCGTTTGGAATGATACTGCTGTCATGTGTCAACAGGTGTCAACAAAAGAGCACGTTAACAAACGAGCATGCTGACTACACCCGTGAACGACTGCGCGCATGTTTTTTTAAAACATGTTTTTTAAAACATGGAATCGATAGCCACATAGCACGCGGCACGGTAATTCGGAAAAAGAAAATGCTGTGATAAACTAGAACGAAGTGGAATACGCAACCTGCAAAAAAAAGTGAGATCACTACAAAAATTATAAGCGCACGTGTTCTTCATTACTGGTTCATTTGGGGTTCTTTTATATTTGCTCGTTGGATGAAAGCGACAAGATCGGCATACCGAGCGTTATTACGGTCGTCAGGGCTAATAGTGATTGGAAACCAGGAACTTCGCTTGTAATGACGCTTTCAGAAAAGCGTCTTCCTTAACTTGAGGACTGTTTACACATGTAAGCTGTGTTATATGCGCAAAGAGTTCTCAAATGGTTCCTCGCGTTAAAGGAATAGCCAGGGATAATTAGCAAAGTTAATAATAATTATCAAATTTAATAAACAAATTGTTTTTGAATAATGATCTGAGTTTTAACGTCCCAAGATTACATGATTATGAGAGACCCCTTAGTGGAGGGCTCCGAAAATCCCCAGTATGCGGGCCTCAACATTCCTCCTTAACGGAAATGCAGCTGCCGCGGCAAGTATTCTATGCCGCTATCTTAGGATCAGGAGCCGAATCACATTGCCAATTGACCACCGTGGTGGCGCCACTGTTTGAGAACATGTAACCAATAACTTATAATAAAAATGATAATTTTACGTTATCGTGGAAAGCCTATGAGAGCCTTTCAAAAAAATTAGTCCGACGAAGTGATCACGTCCTGGTGACGCGAATACGCTTACATTTTGTGACGGCATCACGATGACGCCGTCTGAAGACTTCACTGGCTACGTGATTGATGGTAACCTGACGAATGAAAGCTCTCTTCAACTTCAAGCACCATCGCTATTCAAAGCCACGGCTCTTACATGGTAGGAGAGGTAATGAGGTAATGGCATCCACCGCCGACGTTTGAGGTCAGATTATTCACACAGGTTTTGCGAACAAAGGAAATTTACGGTTTTTAAAAGATACTTAGCAGTCTGGGTAGGAATTCACCCAAAACCCGGGGATACCACCCAATGACGCCACTATAATCATGCGCGGTTGCTGTTAGATGTGGCTGACCAAATGTATGCGTAGCCTGTGTCGTCACAGTCTGTTATAAAATTACGCATTATTAGAGTAGCAGACACCAAGAGGCCTGCCCACATTTCCCTCTTAGGCGTTGCAAAATAATGGCTGCTGCCCTTGTTCCAATCTGGCTACGGCACCGTTTCAAGAAAAGTCCAAGCTATTCGCATGCACTAGGTTGAAACACTAGGTTGAAACAAACGAAACGAAACACAAACCCTACGCGAACGACGATTATACGGGGTCCGTGGATCCCCCCATCCCGTCTCACATGTTCGACGGCGCCCGATAAGAAGAGCAAAATTCACGTGCAGACCGTGTCTCCTTCACGTCAAGTTTTCAACGGTGACAACAAAAGGACTAAAGAGTACATGCCACCTGCCAGTAAAGCAGATTTTGGAGCTTGCGCGCTGCCCACCGCGCTTCGTTTGGAATGATACTGCTGTCATGTGTCAACAGGTGTCAACAAAAGAGCACGTTAACAAACGAGCATGCTGACTACACCCGTGAACGACTGCGGGCATGTTTTTTTAAAACATGTTTTTTAAAACATGGAATCGATAGCCACATAGCACGCGGCATGGTAATTCGGAAAAAAAAATGCTGTGATAAACTAGAACGAAGTGGAATAAGCAACCTGCAAAAAAAAGTGAGATCACTACAAAAATTATAAGCGCACGTGTTCTTCATTACTGGTTCATTTGGGGCGCTTTTATATTTGCTCGTTGGATGAAAGCGACAAGATCGGCATACCGAGCGTTAATACGGTCGTCAGGGCTAATAGTGATTGGAAACCAGGAACTTCGCTTGTAATGACGCTTTCAGAAAAGCGTCTTCCTTAACTTGAGGACTGTTTACACATGTAAGCTGTGTTATATGCGCAAAGAGTTCTCAAATGGTTCCTCGCGTTAAAGGAATAGCCAGGGATAATTAGCAAAGTTAATAATAATTATCAAATTTAATAAACAAATTGTTTTTGAATAATGATCTGAGTTTTAACGTCCCAAGATTACATGATTATGAGAGACCCCTTAGTGGAGGGCTCCGAAAATCCCCAGTATGCGGGCCTCAACATTCCTCCTTAACGGAAATGCAGCTGCCGCGGCAAGTATTCTATGCCGCTATCTTAGGATCAGGAGCCGAATCACATTGCCAATTGACCACCGTGGTGGCGCCACTGTTTGAGAACATTTAACCAATAAATTATAATAAAAATGATAATTTTACGTCATCGTGGAAAGCCTATGAGAGCCTTTCAAAAAAATTAGTCCGACGAAGTGATCACGTCCTGGTGACGCGAATACGCTTACATTTTGTGACGGCATCACGATGACGCCGTCTGAAGACTTCACTGGCTACGTGATTGATGGTAACCTGACGAATGAAAGCTCTCTTCAACTTCAAGCACCATCGCTATTCAAAGCCACGGCTCTTACATGGTAGGAGAGGTAATGAGGTAATGGCATCCACCGCCGACGTTTGAGGTCAGATTATTCACACAGGTTTTGCGAACAAAGGAAATTTACGGTTTTTAAAAGATACTTAGCAGTCTGGGTAGGAATTCACCCAAAACCCGGGGATACCACCCAATGACGCCACTATAATCATGCGCGGTTGCTGTTAGATGTGGCTGACCAAATGTATGCGTAGCCTGTGTCGTCACAGTCTGTTATAAAATTACGCATTATTAGAGTAGCAGACACCAAGAGGCCTGCGCGACCAACAGTTGCGCTGCTGAATCCATGGATGGGTGCGTGCCGTGTGCGAACCCGAAAGAGTTATATTCTGCGGGCCGATTGCAGAGTGCGTGTGCGTGTGCGATTGCGTGTGCGAAGCGTTTCGCAGAACATCGCCGTGGCTTTCTTGACTCTGTTGGCTCAGTAGCCTCAGTCATTTTCTGCCTATAATATTCTTGCTCTCGACAATTACTTCGATGACACACGCCCATTGCAGTAAGCGCATACGTGAATGAACGTACGGGCTTGCCTATTAAGATGTACAGAGCTTATATGCGGTGTTCATAAACCACGCTGCGTTTCTTCGTGAAGTCACAGTACTGCACCGTCAACGGCTGCAAATGGCGTGCAAGAAGTTGGCTGCCCCGTTGTGTATGACAGTGGCGGGATATCACCGCCGAATTCTCTCACATAAGAAAGCAATCTTATCGTTAGATGCTATGCATGCGTACTGCTCGATATATATCGGAATGCCGGCAGTAAGCTCAATGGCCTTGTGTGCCGCGTGATTTGTTATAGGTTTGAACAAAAGAATTTATAAACATAAAAAAATTTAGGAACATAAAAGATGTCGCTGAGCCTTTTTCGCGTTTTTTGCCACATAAGAGATTGTCTCAGAATACAGGGATCAGCTTTGCAGACCCAGTAATTGCGTCTTTTTTTTCTCGTTTTTGCGTGCTCCTTGTCGAAGGCGACAGGGAAATGAAAACCGCCTCTCCCACTCCATGAAGACAGATAAACATCGGAGCAGGTTCGGTTACAGCAAGTGTTCCATCACGCATGTCAGAAATTCGCGAGCAGTCTATCTTGTACATCTTGTGTTTCGACTCGGATTTGCCCTTGTCGCGGCTCTGTCGTGAACCTCGTGGCCTCTGACACGGAACTTGGGGTCGGCCCTACGACGACGAGCTTATCCACGAGCCAATTCCCGCTCACGCCCGTGGATGGCAACTTCCCCCTCAGGAGCACGCGCATCTCGCTTGCGTGGTGCGTGGTGGCCTGGTTAAGAAAGTTGCTCTTCGGCTTATGGGGGACCTGGTTCAGACCCTAGAAATTATTTATTGCTTCAATGTCTTCTTCTCTGCCTTTCCTCTAAGCCGTTCTTGTGGTTCACACCTATTCGTATTGCGCAATCGTGCCATGTAATGTAGCGGCTAAGAGACGTCTCCAGTCCGTGGGTCCTTAGTTCGAACTGAAGCACCGAGAGAAGATTGCTTTCCTTCCCTCCTCCGCTGGGTTTACGTGAGCGTGACTTAGCGAGCTTCATCGGTTGGGCGAGGCCCCAGATAAAAATGTTGCCCACAAAAAAGTAAAACGAGATAAATATTTAGTCCAGATGATGGTGAGTGGGGAAGGGGATGAGAACGGAAATGAGGCAAAATGGGTGATCCTCAGGGTGAGTATGAGTTTCACTAACGTAGTTGAGAACCAAAATGTGAGGATTAGACGTTATTGCACTGCGGTGCACCGAAGGGGACTAACCTGTGGTAACTTCAGCGAGTTGTTACAAGCGTGTACTTGTTTTCGTCCTTTGTTCCTGGGCGCTGCACTTTGCACATGATTAATAGTTTGTTGAAGAGTAAAAGGACGGGGACTGACTGTTAAACCAGGTGTTAATACTCCAATGGTTAATGAGTTAGTCAAGTCCCTAAGGAGAGTGTAGTATAGTAGGATTCACTTGTGCGTTAGACTCTGCAGCGTGACACCTTATATGACGGACTTCCGCATTTCTACGCACAAGCAGTCTTACGCGTCTCTTGCAATGTTTTGTTTTTAACATCGCTGGACATACTTCTGCGTCTCCATATTTCGCAAACAGTTGTATTTCATGGGTGACATTGATTCCAGCGTTTTTTGAATGTTACTTAATCGAGGTTATATAAGGGCGTTCGCGATAAAGGATATCTGGGAAATGGCATCACCCGCTACTTACAATGTTCCAAGGTTATCTGTGGTGTTGTGTATTGCGCAGAAGCCTTCTCCTGCCAAGCCGGATATGAGCGCCTATAATAGTGATGACCCCACGGCGGGCACCATACCATCACTAATGCGTAGGCAGCGGCTTCCGTTGTTCCCCTTTCAACAAGCACCGACGCAATAGACGTAGGAAAAATCAGTGTGCTGACCACATGTACGAATATTGCCTGGTCCGGTATTTGCAAGTGTGCAATTTGGCTTCGATGTATGTAAAATAACTTCATTATGTACTGCCGGTTCCTGTCTATTCGCGAAGTGCTTCGAACCACGATTTGTGATATAGTGCAGCACGGCGGGAAACCATAGACGCCCTTTCAGCATGTTTCAGTCGCCTGATTCCCGCCGGTAAATGCATCATTGATGAATGATTTCGCAGTGTTTGTTACGAATAAGGTGATTGCAAAAGCGAGAATCAGTTAGCTAAATGAATTTAGGCGTCAATGAAGCTGTGAACTGAGCAACTCATTAGTAGTGGCACGTATCGAAAAACCTCATGGCGCATGTCCAATAACCTCGTATGAACACGTATGAATCATACGTGTTCTCGTATGATTCATACGAGATTATTGGATACGTGGTATATGTGGCATATGAGATTTTTCGATAGGGATATATATTGCGAATAATTTCATATACGCGGTCGTATGGCGTGCTGTACAAATCACGCCTCCAGTAAAATACCGTTGTGAACAATGAGGAGGACCACTTCGCCGTAAAATGAAAATTTAATGATCTGATTTCTACGCAGTCAGAATTGCATAACAGAAATACGAAGTAAACCGTAAAATAAAGAAACCAGTGAGATGATCAAGGAAAAAAAATGCACGCAGCTCTCCGGCCGCCAGCCACGCGACCGGTACCCTCCTGGTCGTCGA
>JABSTT010000126.1:0-40001 GCA_013339685.2 Hyalomma asiaticum
GCGTTCGTGTTATACCGTCCCGTTAAGGAAGTGCTAAATATTCGAGTGTCTATATGTAACAATGCTTTTGTCGAACGGGAAGCAACTCTTATTTACTGTAAAGATAGACACGAGGCTATATGACGATTTTACGCGCGCTCCTCCGTTCCAAATACAATGAATGCCTGATGTGACCGTGTACGGGGCCGTGGCGGTGACTTTCTTTTTTCTGTTCATCGTTCAGACAACGAAGACATTTGTTTGAAAACAGCGCTACGTTGTTCCTGGTATTGTCGCGGACCCTGCTGCGTTGACATTGGCATGTAGCAGCTGGGAGAGCATGGTGGATCGAAGGCAAAAGAAGGAATAGAAGCGAACAGCAACCGAGATGTGGGGCAATGCCACACGGTTCGGATTCTGGCGGCCTGGTGGCACTGGGCATCCTGTAAATTGTCTGTTGTTGCATTATCAAGCATTGAGCTGGCCGTCCTCTTCAATTGTTCCAATGCTGAAACGGTAGCTGTTCTTCTCATTTTCCAAACTTCTGGATTTTCCTCGTTCTGTTACATTGCGACAACATAGTTCCGGGTTACGTCGCACTACAATGTTGCCTTGATACCCTACGTGAAAATACTTCAGCGTTTACTAGCCAAGCTTTCGCTCTACCACGGTGGTCTAGTGGCTGTGGCGCTGTGCTGCTGCTCCTAAGGTAGCGGGATCGAATCACGGCCTTGGTGGACGGCTTCTTTTTGACGGAGGTGAAATGCCCGTGATTGCAGTGCACGTTAAGAACACCAGCTGGTGAAAATATCCGATGACCTCCACTACGGCATCTCTCACAGTCATATCGTTGTTTTGGAACGTAAAACCCTACATATTATTAGACTGTCGGTGAAGCTTTCGAACTTACCTTGCGTGCGTCTTCGTATCTGTATGCTTCGTAAGGATCTGCGTACATTGGTGGTTCAGTAGTGGGCGCTGCAGCGACCGTTGAAACGTGCGCTAGGAGGCAAGCCGTTATTTGGAGCATCTCGAACATCACATCTACGGAGCTACCTCTCTACACGCACTAGAGATATTTATACGCAGTGTGCACGTAGTTTCGAAGCTGCTAGTATCAAGTGGATGAACTTTTAGTTATAATTGTTCCTCGTCGAAAGCGGCTCCATTATAGCCACTCCGAAGGTCGGAATAGTATAAGGGGGCATGGTTTGTCATACCGCAAAAAGAGCAGTTGCTGCTCTGGAAAAGACCACCGTCATTGACATGAATGAGAAATGCTAGCATACAGTTAGAAATACTTGAATTCTGCAAGGTATTTACTTTTTTCCTTACTGCCGTGGTCGCTTTCGATTTATGATTTTACGTCGGAGGTTTCTTTCTTTAGTTTTATCATTGGTTTCTTTCGGTACGAAGTTACTGACTTGAAAAAACTCTGAAGAGGCAGCACACATTCCGATTATCAAACTTGGTTTAAAAGGAGAAAATAAACGATACTGCCAGTAGGCAAAGTCTTAAGGCGCAAAATGATGTTTCGACATGTGAGGCCGGTGCGGCATATGCACAGTAATCACCGTGCGTAGACATTGAAAACGGGAGACGAGTAGTTCTGGCAACGGAAGTGGGCCTGTTTATTTAGCCGATCATGCTCATGCTCAATACCCGACAAAGAAGAGAAACAGGGATGATGATTGCTAAGTAAAGTTGAGGAAGATGGTGCACTTTAAATATGCTTTCAATATATACATTACCTGTAGTTACGAGGGTCGGTAGGGCTACCGCTAATTTCAGTTAATTTTTGCCGGGTCTCCTAAGGTAACCTTCGACGCCATTTTTATGGATGGACTTTCAAAAGGCGTTTGATAAAGTATGGCATTCAGTTCAATTCAATTCAGTTTATTTTCATTTTCTTGCGGAAAACACACAATAAGAAAAATTACTTGAAAAACTGCAATATATCTTTAAAAAATTGGCAGATCCCACGTGCAATGGGAATCAAGGAAATGCGAAGCATGCATAAGGAACGTAAAATGGATTTGCATTGTTGTCTCGCTATATCGAGTTTGGTACATATGAAGTTAACGAAACGGCCGCAAGAGCACCAAGACTGTGGCATGTAAATCATGCTGCTCATACACGCATGTCATGATTCTAACGTTATGACTTGTCATTTACGTTCGTCATGCAGTCGTGTTGTGCCATAGCAATTTTGGTATACATCCCTTTAAGGAAACGAGTGGCATGTAGATCATGCCGCTAATGACATGCATGTCCCGATTTTCATGTAATGACCTGTCATTTATGATCGTCAGGCAGTAGTCATGTTGTGGAAAACCAATTTTCGTATAGGGTCCGCGCAGTCGAGTTTTCCATGTGCGACATCAGCGCCAGAATGCACTGCCTGGCTGAGAGAAGCAAAATTGGGCAGACAGTGACAGGAAAATACGTGAACGCGATGCGCTTCTCCAACTCTATAGCAGCAGCGACCGCCCGTCCCACGTTGTTTCCTTTTATTTCCTTTGAGACGCGCGCTCCAAACCTGCGGCAAACTGTTCCAAAGGGCGACGCCGCGAGCGTTCGTGTGGTTCGCAGCACGCCCAGAAAGCAGCGAAGAAACGCGCGCGTCGCTGTCGCCTCGGTTTCCACCGTTCGCGCGCGTCTCATACGTGCGACCCAAGCGGCCAATGCCAGCGATACTGAGCCGTCCGACGAGAGCTACGTAGCGCCCTCTGGTCAGTAGATGGAGCGCACACATCCCATTAACGAAACGGCAGTATAGCGCCAGGACCATGGCATGTGAATCATGCCGGTCATGACACGCGTGTCATGATTATAATGTTATGACCTGTCATTTACGTTCGTCATGCTGTCGTGTTGTGCCATAGCAATTTTGGTATACGTCCCATTAACGAAACGCCTGGCATGTAAATCATGCCGCCTATGACATGCATGTTATGCTTTTCATGTTATGACCTCTCATTTATGTTCGTCATGCAGTCATATTGTTGGATACCAATCTTCCTACACATCCCACTAACGAAACGGCCAAGAGAGCACCAAGACCGTGGCATGTAGATCATGTCGCTCATGACATGCATGTCATGATTTTCATGTTATGAGCTGTCATTTGCATTCGTGATGCAGTCATCTTGTGGCATGCCAATTTTCGTATACATCCCGTTAACGAAGCGCGTGGCATGTACATCATGTCGACCATGACATGCATATCATGATTTTCATGTTGTGACCTGTCAGTCACGTTCGCCATGTAGTCATGTTGTGGCATACAAATTTTCGTATACATCCCATCAACGAAACGGCCAGGAGAGCACCAAGACCGTCGCATGTAAATCATGTCACTCATGATATGCATGTCATGATTTTCGTGTTATGACCTGCCGTTTATGTTCGTCAGGCAGTCATGTTGTGCCATACCAATTTTCGCATACATCCCATTAATGAAACGGCCAGGAGAGCACTTATACTTTGGCATGTAAATCATGCCACTTATGACATGCATATCATGATTGTGATGTTATGACCTGCCATTTATGTTCGTCATGTAGTCATGATGTGGCATACCAATTTTCGTAAACATCCGATTAGCAAAACGGCCAGGAGAGCACAAAATCGCAGAGGGATAGATAGATAGATAGATAGATAGATAGATAGATAGATAGATAGATAGATAGATAGATACGCTCAAACTCGCTGAAGTTGGGTAAGAAATGCTTCGCATTTAAAAAGTAAATAATGCTAATACGGAAATGAGCTTACCTTCCGTGGGGATCCCCGCCAGAAGGACGCAGAGCGAGGACGACGACGATGTGATCGGGCAGTGCGTGGCGCGTGCTAATGCTAGACTGGGCCGAAGCTCGGATGGACGCCGGCGAACGCTGCTGGGCGCGGTGCGTTTCCGCTGGCTAGCGTGGACTGAGAACTGCTGGCCGGGACGCGGCCATCTCTCACAATGCTCCACATATGGAGTACCCGAAATACACCGGCGCTAACACCGGAACGGGGCCCTTCACCAAACTCGCCTCGCCGCTGCTGCGAGTCACTGCCGGTTAACCCCCAGGCCTCCGCCTCCACTACTGCTATAGAGGCTGCCGTAGCTTTCATCCGTACTCTACGTGCCCCATCCGTACTCTACGTGCCCAGCTGCTACGTGAGGAGCCACCCCGCAGAGAAACGCCACCATCGGAGGAGACCACGAGTCTCCTGCTCCTAGACATGAATATATAAGCAACCTCCCTCCTCCCCCTTCCACTTCCGCCCCAGGGGGAGGGGCAGAGTTGGGACGCCAATGAAGACGAGGGGCTGTCCGAGCTCAGCTCGCGCTCGGCTCGCTGCAGCAGCAGGCAGTCTGGCCTGGGCTACGCGAAAGTAAATACGCTTGTTGTCTTGCTGCCTCTGTGTTCTTTCTGAGAGCTCTGGCCGACCACTAGCCCAGAGCCCACACTTCATAACAGACAGCAATTTGTTTAACTCAGTGACACCTGCTCTCGTAACCTTGTTGATTCAGGCGTGCCTCAGGGCTTCGTCCTCGGACCCATTTAATTCTTCATGTATAAATGACATAACCAATGAACTTTCAGTAAATGTAAAGCCTTATGCTGGTGACTGCGTGTTTTGAAGGAGAATAAGATTATCTGGGTATCAATTTAAGAAGGTTGTTTCTGTGTGCCAGGAATGGCAAATTGAAATTACCACAAAACTGTCTTTGTGAAAATAACACTAAAAGAACATCCTTTATGTTATCAGTACAGCCCCGATAGTGGAGCCTCAGCAGATGTTGCATAATATATCTCTCCTGCAGAAGTTGCAGGAGAGAAATCACATTTCCCGCCGCAAGGTTATCTTACAATTAGTAAACGGCCATTTAAACTTTAACACTAAAGGTATCCTTCAGTAATCTTCTGGTTACGTCACTCGCAAGCGAAGCAGTAAAATGATAACTCCACTATTTTCACGGGTTAACCGGTGTAAGTATTAAATTTTTTCACGTCGAACTATTAATGATTGGAATAACCTTGCAAATGGTGTCGTATCTCGTAACACACTGTCATTGTTTGAAAGAAGCCCTACTTAAACCATCGTTTGTTATTAAAATGTAACATTCGATTTATTCCATTGTATAATCCGGTCATTGTTGGACAGAAGCCCCACTTAAACCATCGTTTGTTGTTGTATTGTAACATTTGATTTATTCCATTGTATAATTCGGGTTATTCTAGCTATTGTGTCGCTATGTTACTTTGTACATTTAATGTAATAAGAGTTTTTGCCTGTTTGTCACATTGTACTCTCTATTCATGCTACCTTGGTTGTTTGATGCACGCAGCTAATCTCTAACATTTTTCCCACACTGCCACGATCTTTCAAATGCAGGATCGCAAAATGAATGAATGAATAAATAAATAAATAAATTTCTTTGTATTCATGGTTAATCGCAATTTCAAGCGCTCACTATAGCGCTACAATCCTTGCGTAAGAAAAAAGTGGGGACCCTCGTAATTGCGGAGCGCGCGATGGGCCGAATGGTCGACGCTTAACGCGCTAGGGTTTATGCAATGAAGGATAAGCTACTGTCTTTGTGTTCTACTCATTTGGCTCTCGGGTGTGATACTAAAAGGTGAAATGCTATTCGCGAACTCTAATAACAGCCGTTGGAAAAACTGTAGGTGCTTCGCTACTAGTGTGCATGCGCACAGCATGGTATGAGTGAACGTTCATTGTGCCGCCTTATATTGCCATTGACCTCACATTTGCGGGTGAAAGGTTATTTTCACCCTTTGATTCCATTGCTGAACAGGGAAGTTAAATCGTTAAGCCAAAATGATAAGGACAACGTTGACGATATTCTGCTCTCAGTGGAGGTTAATAAAATTCACTCAGTCCACTGCCCTGTACATTGCCCTCATTTATACAAAATAACACGCTTATCACAGGAGCGGACATCTCACAAATGAACTTTGTCAGCTACGTAAAACCGTCTACTAGGCGACGGTTAGTGACCGCATCGGCTATGACTCAGATTTCTGCACACAAACAGGATAGTCGTGATCGAACAGGAGGCGAAAGGACACGCAGCTGTCCGAGTCGTAGGAGGATATCGTTTTGATTATGTTACAAGGAAAGAAAAACCTAGGAGAGGGCACGACAGTCTCGAAGTCTAGTTATACAATATTTAAGACGGCGAATTATAGGAAATGGGTCCTGGTCACGTGGCTAGCAAGGGGTGGGTTATGTGCGGTCAAGCGGTGCGGAAACTATTTGGGCGAACTCATGCGTGTGTGGTAACACGTGCAAGGCGTCAGAAGAGGCTGGCAAGCTGAGGTTAGCGGAATCACGTGATGCTGCCTCCTGGTTTTTTTTGTGCTCCATGTTGTGATATATTGCCTACAATGTGCTGGCAAGTGTGGTGATGGTGCGCGCTCGTGTGGCCATTGCGCTGGTGGCTCCCCACACTTGTCCAATGCGCAGCACGCGCATTATATGACTGGGAAGCCATCAGCGCGGTGGTCACACCACATCAAATGCGCAACACACAGATGCGCAGTACACGGACCACAGCACTTTCTGTTGCGTAGCACTTCCTTTTCATCATCCAATCAAGTCTCCCTCGTGGCTTTTAAAACATTCTAATGCAAACGCATTGCCGGAGAGAGAAACTTGTCGCCAGCGTATCGCCCCCCGACAGTATCCTCAAATATGCTGGGATACAAAGCCGCAAAACGTTTAACGCATTCATGCTACTATATGTCGTATACCACGCTTTGTCATTCTGTGTCTGAGTGGTGAAGTGCTTGACCGCTTCAGTGAAACATAAAAGTCATACTAGACGTCGTACGATTCACGTCTGGATTCTACGTCCCGAAACCACAATTTGATTATGAGTGACGCGCCGCGGACGGTTCCACCAATTTCAACCACCCCAGGTGTTCGAAATTGGCGGAACCGTTCTTTATCATGCACTCACATCGCACAGTACACAGTCCTCAAGGTTTCGCCTCCATCGAAATGTAGCTGCAGCAGCAGGGATTCGATTCCGCGACCTTCGGGTCAGCAGCCGAGTACTATAGCCACTAGAACACTGGGGCGGCGCTGAATATCTTACGAGAGACATAGGTTGCCATTTGAATACAAGGAGTCAAGGTTGACACGTTACGCGCAATCAATTATTTAGTAAGATAGATTAACGGATAGCTCGATCGCTATCTAATTCGTCTGGGATTTATCGCTGCTACGGACGAACAATCTTTGGTATTATTACGCAATCTGGATACTGTAAACTGCTATTCGCGCCTACCTGTCAAGAACATATGCTGTGAATTAAAGATCATAATGTGCGTACTCAACACTCGCAGTGGTCTAGTGACTTCATGTGCCTACAATAACTCTTAATCGCAAACGAAATCTCGCCCGGAGCAAGTAGAAAGTAATTGTAACTTTGGTACTACACAAATACGAGGGTTACATGTATGACTTCGCGCTTATCCTTTATTGCTAGACTTATCGACCGTGGTACTGGTCCTTTTCAAGGCATTTGGAAAAGTTATGTGCTATGGGAACATCAGACTCGACAACTGAGAATCTCATGAGAAGAAAGAAAGGGAGAGCGTAGTAGTCCTAAGGGATCGCAACGACATTCTCTGGGCGAGCATTAAGGGTGCCGGAGAGACGTTTTAGAGCAGTTTCCATAAGGGCGAAGCTGGTGGAGGAGGGTGTGATGAGTGAAGTGGCCGTGCGGGGCAATCACAGTGCAATGTGTCTTAAGGTGCGCGCCACCGATGCATTCGACGAAGACGACGACGATGCATTCCGTCACGGCACGCGGTGAGACGAAGTCGTTCAGCGAATCAGGAGGCGACACAGCAGAAAGAAACAGGCCAAGGATTGAGAAGAACCAGGCAGATGTAGCTTTGTCATCGAGGAACTAGGGTGCGGGGTCGCAGCAGGCTGCCACATGTGGCCGTGCCACCTCTCGCTTCGGGCCTGGCGAGGGTGGAATGCCACTAGGAGCTTCCCGCCAGACAAATCCGGCTGCCACTTCAGCGAACGCAAGGCACCCGCCGAGTTCAGGAGCGTAGACGCCGAACGAACGCGCTCCAGGTCAATGGCCTCAGCTGTGAGCAGCGTTCCTGACCACGGCGTCGGGCATCGCGTCCACCGCGCTGCTTCAACTTCGACCGTCCCCACCTTGCATTCACCTGCCGCAGTGTCCGATCGTAGACTTGCCATCGTTGAACTTTTTAACGCGAAAGCGTTTCTTAGCTAGGTTGGCGAGAGCGGGCGCCCAGCAGCCGTCCGCAAGAAGCGACCGCAAAAGTCGTGCCCACCCTCGCCGCAGCAGCTGTCGGCAGACTCCGTACGCGCCACGCTCCGCTGGAGCACGGCCGGGCTAGACGACTGCGCGCAGCGTGCGCGTGCAGTCTAGGCCGGCCGTGGCTGGAGCTACCTGCACCGGCGTACAGTCGCGTCGCCGCGTTTCTTCGCTGCGTTGGCGAAATCACGCGCACAGCTGCCCGGCGTCGTCGTAGCAACACTCGGCGCGCGAACGCGCTAGCTAGCCCATCTTTCCTCAACGCCATGCGTGCTGAGTTCAATCTCGAATTGAAGACGCCCACTGGGGCCATCACGTTGTGGAGATGTACGTGCATCGACCTCGCATTCACCAACGCCCCATACATAGTGCGAGATGTGATCTATGTCTCCACCTACTACTCAGATCCCAAGTCCATGGTACTGTATGTTCCCTGGCCTAAGTACACCGTCACCGGAACGATAAGAGGGTGACGACACCAGTTATTGTCTAATGACGCTACGATATGCCCGAAATTTGCCGTGGGCATATCTGCATATTTATTTATTTATTTATTTATTTATTTATTCCCTCAGGGTTTGCCCTGAGGGGCAAATATACTGCCTGGACGACGAAATAGAACAGGACATGTGAAGTGGCACCACTTCGATGGCATCATATGATGTAAATAAACACAATACGGTCTCCCACATTGCCTCATATTTAATAACAGGACTCGGCAACAATTGTTTGCAGTACCCATCCGCAACAAGCTAGCCAAAAGGAAGGCTTTCGCGTTCTCATCTCATAACAATATGCTTAGGGATTGTCGAACATTTTCGGTTGTTTGATTCGGTCCTTCTGACATTTATTGTAGTCACTCTGCATTTCTGCTATATTCTGTATTTCTGCCTTCTACTTCACTTAATCATTCGATCACTTTACACTTGTGTGAATACAGTGGTTGTTGCATAAAAGGCTTCGTCTTTATTGCTCCGGTGACAGTTGCATTCGGTGGTACTTCAACATAAACACGAGCTTGTCGTTTATAAGAGAGAAAGAGTCTTGTCTTTCGTTTCTCCCTGGCTCGTTACATTGGCGTCCGTGACAGGACGAAGCCGTTTTTTGCATGATTGGTTGCATTTGTTTGTTGCTAACACCTTGGCAACCGTTGAGTAGGATTAGAGAATACAGGTCAGAGATGAACACGGCGGAGATGAGTTTGAGGGCTTGGGTCGAAGAACGTGAGGCTCGAGCACGGGAGGATAGGGCTGCCGAACTCGGAGCAAGGAAAGAGGAGAAGGAGTTGGAGTGGGACCAGATAAATCTTGAGCACTTAGAATAGCAAACGCTTCAACTCCGACTTAACCTTGCAGAAGTTGAAAGACTCGGCTTGACAGAAAGAACCGCGACGCTAAGAACAGCATGAGTCGCAATGAGCAGGCAGCAGATATATGTTCTATGGGCTCCGTCCACTGACCAGAGGGCGCTACGTAGCTCTCATCGGGCGGCTCAGTGTCGCTGACATGGGCCGCTTGTGGTGCACTTATGAGACGCGAGCGCATTCGCCCACAGCGCGCGCATGTCGGAAGCCGAGGCCGGCAGCGACGCGCAAGCTTCTCCGCTGCTTTTCGGGCGTGCTAGTAAGAAAACACACGCACGCTCGCATCACCCTCTGGAACAGTTGCTGCAGGTTTGGAGCGCGCGTCTCAAAGGAAACAAAACAAGAGAAAGTGGGACGCGCGGTGCACACCTGCTGCTGCA
The DNA here is from genome assembly GCA_013339685.2 of Hyalomma asiaticum. Classification (NCBI taxonomy): domain Eukaryota; kingdom Metazoa; phylum Arthropoda; class Arachnida; order Ixodida; family Ixodidae; genus Hyalomma; species Hyalomma asiaticum. The sequence goes on from JABSTT010000126.1 coordinate 10,049, forward strand.
GAGTTCGAGACGCGCGCTTCGCGTTTGCGTATTGTCCGGCCACAGTCTGCCCAATTTTGCTTCTTCTGTCCGGCACGCTGTGTATTCTGGCGCTGATATCATACATGGGAAACTCGACTGCACATAGCCTATAGGCAGCGTTGCATATGAAGAATCAAACTCGATGTTTGGCGGTGGCCAGGAACATTGGCAGGACTTTTCGCTAGGTCCAGGGGCTCAGCCGGAGTATGCCACGGAGATGAAAGGACAGTCTCGCACAAGTTCAGGCGAGCTCGAAGAAGCAAATGATAGCTTCACGGGAGTGGAATAGAAGCGTTCCAGTTGGATGGTGTGTACTTTAGGGCCTCTAGGGGGCGAAGACAGTTATAAAAGAGTCAAGAGTTCCTCAGTGTAGCTCTGACGAAAGAGCATGAGTTGTTAGTATGAGCGACAATGCAGGGTATCCTCTAGTGGACTCTATGGTGATTGTCACAGATTATTCACGTGGACCGTTGAACCCGGAAACATGGGACACCGGAGTCGTCCAAAAGGTCCCAATAGAAGATTTCCATAAAAAGGTGCCATTAAGTCCAGATGGAAGAGAAGAAGATGGCGTCTCGTGTTTTACAGAGGCACGCGACCGAGCTAGTGAAAGGAACAGTGAAGCGTTCACTGATGCCATCGGCGTCCTTGAGAACAAGGGGGTGAACGTCCCATGGAAAAGGGATTTGGATTCTTTGGAAGGATAAGCAACGGACACGATGAGGTAACAGTGCCTGTCGACGATCACAACGAGTGTCGTGCGGCCTTTGAGAGAGAGGTCGACAGTACTGAATGTGCGCCACAGACTGTGGACACATGCGGAGCGGACATGCTTGATTACCACGCAGATAACCTTCCCACAATGAGAAGCAGGTCTCGGGTTGACACAGAATGGATTTGCCCGAGAAGGATGGAAAAGGGCATCGGAGCAGTACTCCTGGAATTTTCAATAGAGTCGAATGAGGTCATAGTATGTTGGTGTGCCAGAGGCTAGTTTGCAAGCGCAAGGCTTACGAAGTATCGCGGATTCGAACGTCTCTTCTGTAGCATCACCTGATGCACACATATTTGCGGATAAGACTATGCAGAGCATTGGCATGACGGAACGCGCCGTTCGGATACTGCATGGTGGGTGCACATCGCAGCAACTTCTCGATTTCGAGTGCAATTATTGCTGGGTTAGGGTTTTCACTTCGCCTACGAGTCCGATTGTTTTCGAGTTAATTTCCAGACAGGCAACTGATCTGTAACTATTTCGGGCGTTTCTTGCAGCATCCTCTGCTAAGCAAGTGAAAATAAGCATTCGCCTGGTGTGGGATGCAATTACATTAAGCACCCGTTCCAGCTATAAGTCGCTTTTCTCAGGTTTTGACAGTGGACAAGAAATAGTGTTCTTCTGTATCTGTTTTGTTTTCTTGGTGGGTGTTTGAACAGTTACGGAGAGCATTCGTCATACCATTGATTTGTGGGATTTAACGTCCCAAAACCGGTTTTGATTATGAGAGACGCCGAGTGGATATCTCCGGAAATTTAGACCACGTGGGGTTCTTTAACGTGCACTGACATCACACAGCACACGGGCCTCAACATTTCGCCTCCATCGAAATACAGCCGCCGCGGCCGGGATTCGATCCCGTCACCTTCGGATCAGCAGCCGAGTGCCATAACCACTTGACCCCCGTGGCGGGGCAGCATTCGTCATATGTGTTGTACTCACTGGTGCGGTGCAGTGTTTTTGTCGGACAAGTGGCGACTGTGGCTAAGACCCAGAAAATTTCTTTAAGAAAAAGAACGTCTTCCAAAAGGAGGGGCATGTGTGATGCGTGAAGTGGCCGTGGGGGGCAATGAAAGTGCAACGTGTTTTAAAGTGCCTGATGCATTCGATGAAGAAGACGACGATGCATTGCGTAGCACGTGGTGGCATGAAGCCGTTCGGCGAATAAGCAGGCGACACGCGGAAAGAGGAGCGGCCGAGGATGGAGAAGAACGACGCAGACATGGCTTCGCCATCGAGGAACCAGGTCGCGGGAGTAGAGACCCGTCGGGTTGCGGACTCGATGTCTCAGCAGGCTCCCACCTGGGGCCTACCCACCTCTTACTTCGGGCCTTGCGTAGGTGGAACGTCGCCGGACGTTCCCGCCGGGCAAATCCGGCTGCCACTTCAGCGAGCGCAAGCCACCCGCCGAGTTCAGCAGCGCAGACGCCGAACGCGCTCCAGGTCAACGGCCTCAGCTGTGAGCAGCGTTGGTGACCGCGGCGTCGGGAACGTCGCGTCCACCGCGCTGCTTCAACTTCGACCTTCCCCTTCCTGCATTCACCTGTCGCAGTGACCGATCACTGACTTGTCATCGGGGAACCTTTTCTCTTTTTTTCATTCCTTCCTTCTGACTTATTTTAGTCACTGTATTTCTGCTGTATTCTCTATTTCTGCTTTCTTCTTCGCTTAATTATTCGATCATTTTATACTTGTGTAAATACAGTGGTTGTTGCATCAACGGCTTCGTCGTTATTGCTGCGACGACAGTTGTCATCGGCGGTACTCGAACTCACACACGAGCTTCTCGTTTATAAGAGAGAAAGAGTTTTATCCTTCGTCTCTCCCTGGCTGGTTACAGAGGGAAAGGACAAAGTGAGCCGCTAGCGTCTCAGAGAGAGGAAGCAAGCACTGCAAAATAGTATGAGGGGTAAAACGGAAGTCCGGCAACAGTGCAATGATCGCAGGCAAGGGCACTGTTACGTAAGTGGTCGCTGCTAATCGCAGCGCCAGTGCATGGCGCGTGCTGGGCGACAGCCTCAGGGAGAGACGACGACGATGGAATAAACAGTGACGTGTTTTTTGGGGGTCTCTTCTTTTGCGTGGAGGAGAAGAGACACGGAGGCTACAGGCTCACAGTCCCGTGTCTTGTATTCTCAAGGCTGCCGCTTATTGGTATTTGACCTGTCCTCGTCGCTGAGACGGGCTTTGGCTCATCGCCCTGGGGTGCGACCAAATCGGGCAGCGCTGATCTAGGCTGCCTAGCCTGGTGTATCTTGTGTCTGCGGGCCAGACGAACCTTCCTGGTCGGCTTCCCTTGTACCCAAATGATTTGTCAATCGATTTATTTCTGCGCAGCGTTCTGAGCAACGTTCCTGTGGCCCTCGTACCATCCAATGGATAGTAAACAAAGATGAAAAATCCTAAACTCATCCAGTAAGAGCTCTGGAAGGCTACTTCCCATTACCAGCTGATCACCGAAGTGCGACACTTCGGACGTGGAGGAATTATGTGTTGTTCGTCAGACCAGGCCTGTATGTCTGGCTTACTAAACTGCACAATTTTCGCTTCGTATTCGGTGGGCTATTTTGTACCTCCCCACTTAGCATGCGTAAAGGCGCTAGTTCGTATGTTAGGCTGGAGCCTTACACCATCAGAGATATTGGACATGTTTTAAAGGGCAGGAAATGTTTCAGTTTACCGATCCTCTCGTTCCATCGGCGAGAATAACATGCTCACGGAATTAGTTATTGTCACATTTGCCGGCGCTTCTCGACATACAGAAATCAAGGCGTGGCCTCTCATTTACCGTGTCGAATCGCTGTATCTTCGTCCTCTATGTTGTATTTAATGTTAGAGGTATGGGCGCAGCATTAAGGGCTGCATATTAGGCGTGATATGTAGAGCCTGTGGAGAAGCGCATGATGTTAAGGATTGTTCAGCACAGGAAGTGCGTTGTTGTCTATGCGGTGAAGCCCACGCGGCTGATAATGAAGACTGCTCTGCGAGAGCGCAGGAACTTCAAATTCTTGACATTATTGATAAGAATCGTTGTTAACGAGATCAAGCCCGAGCTGCCTTTTCAGAGAGACTGGGTGGGTATTCTAGTGCTACGGATCCCTTCTCTCAGTGGACAGATCCATCATTGTCAGATGTTTTTGCCTCATTGGTAGAGAAGACAATGAAGAAGGCTATATTCAGATATGTCAGTTTTACCACCTTCAGAAGCCAGCCATAGAGATTTACCACAACCTGGCCCATCAAAAACAAATTTGAAGAAAGTAATCCCTGTCGAGCAGGAACTGGATTGGAGCTCACACTCGAGGGCCGGTATTCATAAAAACTACTTGCGCTAACATTTGTCGGGCCGATGGGCCCTTATCTGCAGCACGCACGTTGGAGGCAGGGCGAGGAGGACACACGCGCATTGCCCATGCGCGTGACGAGCGGCAGCGTCGAAAGGCCACAGGGGGCGTGAAGGTGGCTGGCGGATAAGAAGGGAGGTGAGACGAGCCCGGTGGCTTTTGTTGGTGGGCGGCAGGACGATGGGATGCAGTGACGGTCTCGCTAGGCGCTATGGTTTCCTCCGTGAGTGCTGCAGAGCAGAGGCCACGCCGGTTTGGGGCGTCCGCTAAGGCGAGTCGTTGGCTCGTCCTCCACTGCGAGTTGTGCGTGAGTTTGCTATCGAGCCGTTATGTTTTACACCTACTTTCATGCTGTTAAGTTTTGCGCCGTAGTTTCCATGGGACCGCCAGTCTGCGGGAGTTGTTCGTTCTGGCCTTGTGGCCCTCCTGTATAGGTTAGTGCCGTGTTGTGCCGGGCTGGAAGGTGGTTGTGATTCTTTTGGAGTCTTGAATTAAAACGGTTCTTGTTCCCAGCGTTGCTGGCTCGTGTCATGCGAATTGCGGCTCACTGACCCCCCTGAGCGGAGACGCGGCCTTCACATTGTACATAAGAAGAAATTTCAGCCAGTCCTGATGTCGGACATAGCATTAGAGAAGCCGGCCAGCGAATGACGAAAACACTTAAGAAAGGAAAGCATTGTGAATTTGATCCCAGATGTCTTGATTCGCAAACTGACTTAGACTAGAGAACCATGAAACGCCGTGCGTGCTCAGAAGTTCAGGGTCTTCCAGTGAGGCTCAAGCCAAAAACCGCAAAATACCACAAAGAAACCACGTCGAAAAAAATCTTTCTTGAAAGATAGCATATTGGAGAAGGCAGTTAGTTCTCTAGGTGTCCTATCAAAATGGGTCTAAATTAATACACTGGAATTGCCGTTCGATATTTTCAGCATATCCAGATCTGTTATGCTCAACATTCCCCCGATATTGTAATCTTAGAAGAAACGTGGCTCAGAGAGTTTATCTCCTAAAAATGACCGCACATTTCGTTTAGACCATCCCTCTCGCGGTGGTGATTTACCACTCTTCATTTCATCTGAAGTTGCTCACCTGGCTGTAATATTTATTACATGACGAATTGCTATAGTGAAATACAGCTATAGATATTTCACTCAAGGGATATTATGCATTCTAGTTAACGTATATTTCCTGTCGGCCGACAGGAAATATCCGCTAGACACAGTTGTTGCACATTGTAGGAGACATGCTACTGGCTAGAGATTTCTACGCTGATCATATTTCGTGGGGCTACAGAATAGAAATGAGCGGAGAACGGTTGTGGGATTGGGCAGCGAAGAATAATCTCTCATGTGCGGTGTTAAGGAGATCGACCCGGTTTAGCTGGTCTGCGCACTTTATGGCGTCATCACCCATAGCCGGCGGGTGTTTACGTTGAACAAGAGAACGTCTTAATTCTTCGCAGTTTAAGAGGAAATCATCGCTGTTCGAACATATTCTTTCAAACCTATGTGCCTGGCTGTAGGGTATGCCCGCATTGCAGTGTCAGACGTGACTACTATGGTAATGCAAGAATTGGTGCCCATGGGTCGGTTTACGGTAGGGCTGTGCGCATAGCCGTCCTTCTCTGAGTAAAACGGTGACATCAAGAAAGTTTATGGTTTTTAATGAGTAATGATGACATAACCTAATGGTCAGGTGGGCGCCGTCGAAGTTATCAATGAAAATTAGGAGAACTGTCTCGCCGTGTGGCCAAATAAAAAAATGTCGTCTGTGAAGCGCTTATAAGATGGTGGCTTTAAAGGTGAATTGTTCAGAAAATTACCTTCCAGCATACCCATAAGTATATTGGCATAGTTTGGATCTAACCTAGTGTCCATACAGGTTGCGTTAAACATGAACGTAGTGCGAGTAATTAATTCGAAAGTGTTTAATTATGGGATGAGCTTCATGAGAGGGCCATCAAGTGATTGTCAAAATTACATTCCCCGTAGGCTTTTATGAGACAGGAAGTGCCATCGGCTGTGCATTATGTTTGTGTAAAGAGACGACACGTCGAGCTTTATGAGAACACTGCCATCGGGAACCTTTACATCCAAAATTGCTCTGAGAAAACGATTTGTGTCCCCTGTAGGGAAAATGCTTGGAATCTTATTTATGGGCCAATTTACATATATGGATAGGTTTCCAGTTACGGTGCCTATACCACAGAAAATAGGCCGTCCAGGTTGTTTTCGTTATGTATTTTTGGCAGGCGGTAAAATATGCCCCTACTGGGCTTGGTAGAATTAGTGAACTGGCTGTCGGCGTATCTATCATATTATTTTCTATCATTAGCGCGAGCGCATCTTGCAATTTAACTTCGAACTCTTTCGTAGGACCACAGGGAGGGCTTTGGAGAAGGTACGGTCTAAGAGCTGTCTTTCAGCTTCATTTACATAGTCACCACTTTTATCAGCAGTCTTAATTACGATGCCCTGGTTATTGGCTAACTCGTCGAGTGCGCGTTTTTCTTGTGCTGGTTGGTTATGCCGATAGGGAGCGCGAGTTCTATACGAATTCATGACATCGTGCTACACAGCCTGGATATCTAGGTCTAAGCACCTGTCTCGTTGTGGCGGTGGGGTCAGTGCTTCTGCTGAAGAAGGACAAGTCGGCTTGCTGGAGCACGGGGCCGCTCATGAAGATATTGTTTAAGCTGCATGTTTCGGGGGAAGTTGTGAAGGTTCTTAATAAGCTGAAATTCAATGAACTCATCGTTTGCTACGCAGAAGCTAAGACCCTTCCATAAACAAACTGTCTGCATCAGAAATGATTGCACATGAAAGGTTCGCAATGTTATCATGTAGCATGCGTTCTCAGTTAGTGACGGGACTATGTGGGTTGTCTCGGCTTGATGAAGGGACGCATGCACGCATGCACTTAGTGTGCTTAATGGCATTCAATTATCTGCTAGTTTTCTAGCTTCTAAAAATATGCCAGAATGTGTACAGCATGCAGGATTTTCATGAAAACTACACGAAGTCACTTGGACGCCGCGTCCAGATCAGCATTTCTCCTTCATGGGTAGCGGCGGCCAAGGCTTGGCGAAGTCTGCGAGGCACATTCGGCGTTGACACATTTGTTTCGGGGGTGCACGTAACGTGAGTGTCTGATGAAGCCTTTGTAGGTGCAGCAGGGCTTGCAGATTTGTTCATCGTCCATGTAGGGTAGCGTGGAGTCTCACTTGATGCGAAGTCGCATCACGACGAAGAGGTAACTTTCGTGCGCTTGATGCAAAGGTGTCAGATACGGGATGCGACGCCCTCAGAAAACTAGATGCAGGCCATCTGTTGCCAAAACACAGAACTGCAACAGCATTCAAAAGCATGGTCCACGAAAACGACGTTTCTTTAGTGACGGCAGAAGCCTTGTAGTAGGCGGTTGAAGCAGCAGGCCTCGCTGACGCAACGAAGGATGTAGATATGGTTACGACTCCCACGACGGTGGATGACGCTTCGTGGAAGCACTGGCGTCGCGTAGATTCTGGTTACTTGAGGTAGGTCGAACGCAACTTGATCGAGCAAAGTCCGGTACTGGTGGGAGACTTCAGCAGACTTCAGAGACCCCATGCAGCGCCACTCGTAGCCATGGCGACGAGTGTTGCACACTCTTAATGCTGGGAAACGTCAGGTGTAACGTGTTCTTACGTGATGCTACCTAAGCAGTTCACTTGGCAGCAGCGACGACGCATCTACTGCAACGCTGAACGCTTGTCTGCATTTTTTGCTGCAGATTCCCTGTTTCCGAAGCTGCAAGTTGTGCCCCTCACCAGTTCGTCTGCAAGCCTGTCTGTGACGTGGCGGACACGGCGACGATTTTCCTGGTAGCTACAGGCACGACTGTTAGCTGAGCCAATCAACTGCGGCATCGGCGGCGACGTCACAGCGCCAAAGCTTCAAAAAGGAGTGCTTCGCGGCAGTTCACTTGGCAGCAGCGACGACGCATCTACTGCAACGCTGAACGCTTGTCTGCATTTTTTGCTGCAGGTTGGTGCATAGAAAGCTCCCTAATACTATAGCATACAATTTATCGTCGCTGCTGCCTGGTTTCTTTGCCTTTCAATTTCATTTTGCTTTTATTTTGTGACGTGAATACTTGCGTTGATAGGGTATGGCCAAGGAAATATCTAAACTAAGAGAAGATATGAAAGCTGAACTTGCTCAAATGAAACAGGAATTTAAAGAGCAACTAAAGCAGCATCGTGAAGCATTGGAAAAGGACATGCGCAATGAGATCCGAGAAATGAAGGTAGAGCACAAAAATCGGATTCAGAGCATTGAGTTCGGTCACGCTTCAGTTGAGGAACTGAAGGCAAAACTGAGTGCTGAGGAAACCGCAAGACGGAAACTAGAAAATGAAAATATAGCACTTCAAAAAAGATGTCAAGCCCTCGAATGCAAAGCACGAGAGCTTGAAAAACGGTTTGTGCGCTCTGAGCAGTACTCGAGAAACAAAAATCTCGAGATACAGGGCGTTGTGAGTACAGATGATGAAAGTGTGCTGGACACTGTTCAAGTAATCGGGAAGGCTATCAAAGAAGAGATTGTTGAGACTGACATTGAAATATGTCACCGTGTGCCCACACGAGACCCTGAAAAATCGAACATCATTGTGCAGTTTAAGTCCCGGACCAAGCGTGATGCTGTACTTCACAAAGCAAAGAAAGCGCGTCTTTCTAACAAGGACATTGGCAGTGATAACACTCAGAAAATTTACGTGAACGAGCACCTATGCCCTACCCTAAAGCGACTGCTTGGAATTGCTATTGGTAGGAAACGTGACAACGGATGGAAGTCCGTCTGGTCGTACAATGGCAAGATCTTCGCGAGAAAGTCTGACGAGACACCGATTGTAAGAATAGAGCACGAGGAGGACCTTTCAAAGATATGCTAGTGTTCCGTTAGATTTCGCCCTTTCTGTTCAAAATGGAATATTTTGATTTTGTTCTACCACAAAACGTTCATCTGCAAGATACCAAGCTTACCTCTGTTCTGCACTTTAATTCTCGTTCCGCTGTTTACAAAAGTGACAGTATCTCTTGTCTACTCAGCCAATTTTCTTTCCGGTTCGACGTCATCATGATATCTGAAACTTGGTTTCCACACAGCTACGATGTCGTCGGACTTGATGGTTATACGTCATTTTACATAAACCGTCAGAATAGGCGAGGGGGAGGCGTCGCTCTTTATACCAAAAATAATTGCCATTACGAATTGATGCCGGAATTTACATTCATAAGTCTTGACTGCGAGATGTTAACTGTGAAGGACAAGAAAAGGGTCTTATCAGTAATATACCGCCCTCCGAGCGGAAATATTGAGAATTTTTTTAGTTGTTTTGGTAAGCTTCTAGAATACTGCTCATTTAATAATCTTCATTTTCTCTGTGGAGGCGACTTCAACATAAATATTTTAGACGACAACAAGCATGTGCATGATTTAAACAGTCTACTACTATCGTCTGGCTTTGCCAATCTGATCACTACAGCAACAAGGGTTACTCAGTCGACCTCATCTGCCCTCGACCTTCTCATTACAAATATAGAAACGTCTGTGCATACTGCGGGTACGATTTCTAATGATATTAGTGATCACTGTCCAGTCTTTATAGTGTATGCACTGGAAAACACTATCAAACAAAACACTGATTTAATCACTTACCAACACATTTCTAATGAAGCACTGGATTTATTCAGTTTGGCTGTAAGTACGCACAGTTGGGATTCTGTGCTAAGAAAAACAAACGTGAACGAAGCATATAACGAGTTTCTTGAAGCTTTCGTGCGCATCTACACTGCACATTTCCCATTCAAGCAAGTTAGGAAATCTAAAAAGATACGAAAACCGTGGATTATGAGCGAGCATATCAAAATGATAAAAAACAAGAACCGCCTCTACCATGCGTTTCTACACTCCAGATCAGAAATTAAACTTGCCCCGCCACGGTGGTCTAGTGGCTAAGGTACTCGGCTGCTAATCCGAGGGTCGCGGGATCGAATCCCGGCCGCGGCGGCTGCATTTCGATGGAGGCGAAATGTTGAGGCCCGTGTGCTGTGCGATGTCAGTGCACGTTAAAGAACCCCAGGTGGTCGAAATTTCCGGAGCCCTCCACTACGGCGTCTCTCATAATCAGAACTGGTTTTGGGACGTTAAACCCCAGAAAACAACAACAAACAGAAATTAAACTTAAGGAATTCAAGACAGAAAGAAATAGACTGAATAAAATACTAAGGCAAGCGAAAATAGATTACTATCAATGCCTTTTTTCTGAAATTAGCAGGAAACGTCCGGATGCGGTTTGGAAAGTAATAAATAGCGTTTTAGGTCGTCAAACTAAAAGTAATGTACCAAAATCGATAAGTTATAAAAATTGCGAGTTAAGCGGCAAAGCACTGGCAGACCACTTTAATACTAACTTTGTGAATGCAGGTGTTACGCACACCCATGACTCCGAAGTCAGGTATTCACTAAGTAAATGCGTTACAGAAACCATATTTATGGAGCCAACTGACGAACACGAGGTGTTTACAATAATTAAAAATTTAAGTAACAGCAAAGCATTAGATATCGAGAATTTACAAATTAAGCCAATAAAATACGTTTTAGATTACTTTCCATTTATTCACTCGTTGGTCCATATATTCAATTTAGCAATAGAATCGGCGACTTTTCCAGATGGTATGAAACGAGCTAGGGTGTCTGTGTTATTCAAAAACGGCGATATAAATAATGTTTCCAATTATAGGCCGATATCTGTCCTACCCATTTTTTCTAAAGTGCTAGAAAAAATTATTGCTGCACGCCTAACTAAGTTTCTGGACAAACATAATGTAATAACAAACTCACAGTTTGGCTTTAGAAAAGGTAGATCTACTGAGGCAGCCCTTTTATCCTTGAAAGAAAGTATCGTGCAAAGCATAGACAGCCAAAAATTCGCCCTCGGACTCTTCATTGATTTTAGCAAGGCATTTGATTGCCTCAACCATGACATTCTTGCATATAAGCTATCAATGTACGGAGTACGCGGGCATCCACTCGCTTTGATGAAATCATATCTTGCAAACAGAACTCAGTGTGTATGTATCGACAACATCCTCTCTTCTTTCGTAACACTTAAAAACGGAGTGCCGCAAGGGAGTGTTTTGGGCCCCCTATTATTTAGTCTGTATATTAATGACTTAGTAAATATAGATCCTACAGTTGACTTCTTTATATATGCGGATGATAGCACCATACTCTTTAATGGAAAGGACGCAAACCAACTAATTATCAGATGTAATGCATTCCTAGTGAAACTATCTGATTGGTCACTTTTAAATGTGATTAGAATTAACCCCACCAAAACCAAAGCCATTCTATTTAGAGCCAGAAATAAACCTTTTCAGTTGGAGTACTCAATCACTTATTCAGGCCAAAATATAGAACTAGTTAATGAACATAAAATCCTTGGGGTAATATTTTCATGTCATTTGAGTTGGGACGCTCATTTTAATAAGCTTCGGAACAAGTTTTCTGCTGTTGCCGGTGTATTATCTCGCTGTAGAACTTTCATGCCGATAAAAGCCAAGCTACAAATTTATCACGCATTATTCACCTCGCAGTTTAATTATTGCTGTTTAGTATGGGCGACCACAACGGGAACTAACATAAATAAAATTATTACATTACAGAAGGCGCTTCTTCGGCACATTGCTAATATCGAACCCCGATCAACAACAAAAACATTGTCACAAAAATACCAAATCATATGGGTAGATCGATACTACGAATACCGTGTTTTACAAGTATTTTATTTTGCAAAAAAACAATATAGCGATTTTCTTACATCCATAGCGAGCTTGCAACACCATGAGATACCTGTGCACCTCAGAAACCCTGAACCTTGGTATGTACCACGCTTTCGCACCGAATATAAGTTGCAATCCATTAAACACAATTTGCCGAAAATTCTAAATAATCATGTGAACGCTACTAATCTATCTCGCAAAGAATTGAAGATGTATTTTGTTAACATGTAAACATATATATTATTGTATAATGATGCATATTAAATGACCATGTTTTGTTTTATTGCCTCTTTATTTGCACAACAATGTCTCTTGTTGAATGTTAAACATCCTGTCGTAAAGCATGTACCTGAGTGTCAAATTTTCGTTTTAGGTTTGTACCGAAACGTTTACTGTTATCGCGCTGTCATGTACAACGCCTCCTGGGTCCAGTCAAGCTGCTCACGGCAGCTTTTAGCCCCGGAGGACGTTTCTAGTCTGTAACTAGAAGAATAAAGTTGAATAAAAAAAATAAAAAAAATAAAAAAGGCGCCAAGTCTGACGGAGGGACGACCGCCCTCGTAGCTCCCCAGTAGAGCATCGGACGCGTTATCCGACGGTCGCAGGTTCGGTTCCCACCGAAGGCAGGTTTGTCTTTCCGTCCAGTTCAATTCCCTTGTGCTTACTCAAAAATTGTAATAACAAAATTAGCCGATACAGCATTCAACATTAATAACAATAACTACGCGGATACAACATTCAAAGAAACTATATGAGAGAGCACTGGAGTGCACGTGGTGTGCGCACGGGCCCTACGATACCAGCTAGTATCAACATACGCACTCGCTAAGCCTACAGCTCCGAGAATATGAGTATGCCTCTCGGAAGCGGTGGCAAATCATCACGATTACTTTACGTTCAAGCTTGCGGGTACAACAATAAAGCAAATGCAAGCGTCATTATTGAACGAACAGACCACGCAGTGCACTACGATGAGCTTGAAATATCGAGGCAGGCAGCTCTTGCTTCAGGCAATGCCGACTTGCTCTTTTATCCCGCGCGTTCGTCAGCTTGCTTGGTCCGTCGTGTGGGTGCACTGCAAAGCAGGGCGGGTGGCGAAAGCATCGTCCGCGAAAGAGACTTCCGTGGATCCGTCCGTCGTGCGAGTACACGCTTACGGAAGTAAGTCACCGATTTCTTGGTGTACCCATACATACAACACTTTCGTGTTAAAAACCACCGGAATTCCCCGTTAAAGAACTCTATCGAAGGTAGCGTCAGAAGCAATAGATTACTCTAGAGTAATTTTCCAATTACGTTTTCGATGGTGTGGCTGCAATTCTAGTCGGTTACTTTTATTCAGTAGCGCGTTTAAATCTACCTATGTATGTCACGCATACAGTTATTCTTACTTCTTTTCATAATAAAACGCTTGTTGGTTTGCCGGAATGGTGTGATCTTACCTTGGACGATAAATTTTGTCTCTCCTACCGCTAGAAGATGTGTGTTTATTTGCGCGTGTGGGGAGTGATAGATTTAGTAAGACAGGTGAAAAGCACGTTCGATTTTCAAGTGGGCAACAATTCTTTTTCCCTTTTTTACAGGAACTTTATTATTTTATTATGCCGCAAGTTATGCCTGCACTATTTGCGTATTCCACAGTTCGTTTTGCACTGGCCGTGTGTTCCATAGCCTCTACCGTAGCAATTACTGGTTAGTAAGGGGTAGCAGTCCGTGCCATTCTGTAGTGCGAACCATTGCGAGAAACTGTGACTTCTCGTCGGTGGTGCGCATCCCCCCACGGGCGGAGAACATCTGGCGTTTGTTTTCCATCTTCCTTGGGGTGGTGGGTCAGGCGGGGTTGCAGTCACAAAGCCTGAAAAAAGGAACATGCTTCATTATTTCTCTCATACATGACGGAGTTGTACTCATTATTTTAAAAGCAGAGCTGTTTAACCTGGCCGTGAAAGGTTTCGTGTTTACAAAAACCACATCGGAGCTTCCAGTATTGACTAGGAACGATATCTTTACCACAGCTGCGCCGCACCTTGTCCGCGACACGACTACGCATAACTGCCACCAGCTGCGCATGCACCTTGTCAGAGTCAGTATATTAGAGAGATTTAGTGCGCTTAAGTTGCTCCCCGCTAAACGCTAAAATGTAGCGGGGTCAGACTGCGCATGCGTAGCACGTTATTCCAGCTTTGCGTTTAGCGATCGCTCGCTATTTTTCGAATTTAGCGGAGACGCAAGACGCTCCTTAAGTTTGTTTAGCGCGGAGAGCATGGCGGTCCCCTACAACTAACTGACGGCTGCCCGTTTGGCATCTATCATGTCGTCTTGCTGCATTGTAGGACTAGCTGATTCACAATAAATCGTGTTGCTGGTTTTCGCTTCGAGTATTCTTGCTTCGCTAATAGACAACCGACGGTAAGGCAACGATCTTTTCGCTGTGGATTCTAGGTTGACCACATTGCAAATGCACAACGAAAGCGAAACTCTGCCTTGTCAGACTACGGCAATGTCAGACTATGCAATTATTATTGCACGATGTTCTTTTTGATAATTCTTTTTGCGCTTGCGTTGTTCTTAAGTTGCTAACAATGGCCGATACGCCTCGGAGTTAGAGCGGCTTTGACGCTTTCACTATTCGCATTCAGATGGCGCAGCGAAGGTTTGCGTTTTGCGGCGCGGCGTCGTCTCGCACTATACTGAAGAGCTATGGAAATCTATCGAATAGCACTCCACAAAAATTTAGCGCGCGTGACTCGCAAACGCTAACGCAAAGATTTTCCGCAATACTAAATCTCTCTACTAACTCTATGCACCTTGCCGTCACTTCGTTGGACCTGCGCTCAGCTACGCCTACTTGCCTCGACTCTGCGCGCAAGCGTTCTGGCCTCGTAGCCGCCGCCACGTTAGTGTGTAGTTTCGCGCCTGCTTAACGAAAGGTAAACGACGGATAGGCTTAACCGAAAGGGAAAGGAGGGCGAATACGAACAGGCGGTAAGAGCGTGATGTATAGCGTACGCATGTACAGTAGAGCGTACGAAGCTGTGGGAAAGGGAGGTGAGGGTAACAAGGAATGACTCAAGGGTGAGGAGGAATGAAAGGAGGGGATAGTTTATAGGATGGCACAGTATTTACAGTATAGTGTAGAAATGAGGGGGAATGACAAGTGAGGGTGAGGAGACAACGGAGAGGAGAGTGTATAGCATAGCAGTCTCCTACAGTATGGTGATCAAGAAGTGGGAAAGGGAAGTCAGGGTGAGGAGGAGCAAGCGGAGGAAATGTGAGGTAGGGAGGTGGGGTGGATAGGGTGGAGCAAAGCATTGTCTCCTACAGAATAGTGTAGTAACGAGTGCGAAAGCAAGGTGAGGGGAATGGCGTGATTGTGAGGAAGAGAAAAAAGGAGGAAGAGAGAGGGTAGAACACAGCATAATCTTGTACAGTATAGCGTAGCAAGGAATGGGAGGGGGCTCGAGAATGTGGAGAAGGGAAATGTGGATGGGAAGTCAAACAGCTACGTTGTTACGCTGTATCATGAACCTTCAAATCGCCCACTGTCGCTGTGTTTAAGGCTTGTGCGACTTAGTGCAAGCATTGCAATATTTTAGTATACTATAGTACTGAGCGCCGATTTGTACGTTGACCAGTTGAAAGGGAAGGGTTGTCGCGCTTTATTGAAGCGGCAAAGACTTCACAAAGAAAATGTGCCGAAGATTTCAGCGGAGTAAGCGATTCCAAGGTGTAGAAGCGTTCCACCAGCGTTCTATTGAAAAACACCTGTTTCCGTGATGCAGCAGCGCGGGGATATTGTTCGTGGTAATAAAAGCAAGAACAACGGTTTAAGTGGCCGACAATGCAACCATTGATATACACGGCCACAACATGCATGCTTCCAGAGCAGGAAGAAATGTTAACGTGATGTCGACAACCATTTGTTCGGCGTGAATGTTAAGTGTAAGTGGAATTGAGCAATGGACTCCGTTAGACTTATGTTGAACGTTGGGCTTGATGTTGATATCCAATTTACCCTAACTGCGCGACCTCATAACACTTTACGCCTTTGAACTTCTTGATTTTATCTCCCCATCTGATTTCTTGACTGGCCCCGCAGCGTATCCTGCCACTTGCGACCAATTCCACGGTTCTCACTGTCCGCCTATTATCATGCCTACGCGTTAAGTGACGTGCCCATGTTCGCTTCTTTTTATGAATGGCAATGAGGATGCATAATCCTGCTTGTTCTCTGAGTCACCCACTCTGTTTCTATATCTTAGCCTTACGCCTATCATTTTTCTCGCCATGGCACTTCGCATGGTTTAAATTTTTCGCAAGTTGCTTCATTTTGCTTTCTTTTCTAGCATCTAGTTCTATCGCCCTTTCAAAAATTACTATATCGTTTTGGTTACTACTTCTTTATCTTCATCGTTTTGGTCTAAGACTTCGAATTTCTTTTTTAGAGCGACCGTAAATTCTTCGTTTTTTCGGCATCATTAACTGTAGTTATGCATTTTTTTCTAGCAATTTAGTTCTTGCTTTCCTTGGGCGAAGTACGGTCTTCTTCCCTGCTAAACCCTGGTGGCTACGTTTCATTTTGATTACTGCTTCTATGTCTTGAATTGCGTACGCGCAACCTCTGTGTCCTCCTCCGATCTTATTTCTACTATGGCAGCATGGTCTGTTTGAGAGCTGCACATTTAAGAGTAGAAATCGTGTGCTACCTTTAATATTTCGGGGAAGGTGCTCCTAACGTTACCTGGTTTATCTTGCTTTTACCGCATGCATTCTATTTTCTCCTAAGTTAAGTTATTTTCGCTGATTTAATGCTGTTGCTTTCTATACTGCTCTTTCTATTTCTCTCATGTTAAAGTTCCTTACACCTCCCTGCCTGGCTCTCTGATCAGCTTTCATGATTCTACAACCCTATTTTATATTTTGACAAAATCATTTTCAAGTATGCAGCAGTCTGGGAAAACTTGCTTACATTTTCCAATCGGGACTACTGACGAAATCAGAAAATCCGTCAAAGGCATGTTCCGCGGTAAAGCAGCAGCCGCAACAACAGCCGACTTGAACAGAGACAAAGGAGACCTATTTAAAAAAAAAACTTGCGTCGCTTTTCGTGCATGGTATCCAGACATGCATAGTATCACTTAACTGGAAAAATGCTAACATAATACTAATACAAAAGAACGGTGACATAAAGGGGGTTAGAAAATGACAGACCAATGACACGCGACACGCGACACGCGAGTTTAAACAACCTAGAGAGCCAGCTGGTTTCAGGAAAAGATACGCAGTAGTGGACTACGGCCATGGTATCAACATAATAATTCATAAGTTCGCTGAATATAACAAGTATTTATATAGCCTTTCTAGACCACGAGAAAGCACTTGATTCCATAGAAAAATATAAGCAGTTCCAGAGGCTTGAGGTATACAAGGATTTCCTGACGTATACGTGCATACCATAGTTAACACCTACAGATAACGCACAACCACACAAGTACAACATGATAATTCCGATCGAGAGGGGAGCCAGACACGGCGATACGATATACCCGATGCTACCTACTGCATGTTTAGAGGAAGTGTTCCAGCTTCTAGACTGGGAAGTAAAGGGAATTAGAAGAGATGGAGAATATCGCGGTGATCTAATAATCATCGCCGTTAGCAATGACGGTGATGACCTACAAAAAGTGATTGACGACTGAAACCGGGAAAGTGTCATCCGTATGCGTTCTAGCCCATTTTAACTCTTCTGTGAATTCCTTTTGTGTGGGTGGGCTCTCGTCTTACTAGTTCTTCTGGACACAAGTAATGTTGCACGCTTTAAAGAACCGCCTTGCTAACTGTGAACTCCCGTTCCTTAGCTAGGCTGTTGATCATTAATTTTCTCTATTATCTGTTCGTTTAGGGTTCTACTGTGATACTTACTGGATTTAGTCTTCGAGAATCGGTTGTCGTTCGTCGCCATGATTGCTAAATAGCCCACAGTTCAGATTTCTTGGCTGTTCTTTCTCAATTTTTATTTCCCTTTGTTCGCAATGTTGTTTTTCAAATACATCTAGGCATGTAGCAAAGGAAATAGCGGAGATGATGGCTTCTTTTCTGGCATCCTTTCCTTATTGCGATTTTTTTCGCTTTTTTTTTGCACAGAATCCAGTCACCATTGATTCTATGCACATGCCAGCCATTGCTTTCACGTGTCTCTCAGGAACTCCTCGGCGCCGTAATGGCACTAGAACTGCAGTTATTCCTCCCATTTCATCCGTACGGTTAGGCTGGTCCGTGTGTGCTACACAACCATGCTAGGATAGAACGACCGATTATTCTCCCAGACCGTACGCATAAACAGACTCAGATAAAATGCGCGGCCACATTTCATAGATATCCATCGTGATGTGTTGAGTACTGTTTATTTGCGCGTATCGATAGATCGTGTGTTCGTGGTATTTTTGAGAGCGCTGATGTCGCGGCGCGAGTGCCTAGTTACGTCATGTTTCCGTGACCTCGCGCAGCTGTTTAGAAGCCCGGAAGACCAGCGTCCCCGTGTCTGTTATGGTAAAGTACATTGTCTGGGCAGTAATTAACCTGCCCTATAAGAAATTCATGGATGATATTGTAATTCGCCGTAAGTGCCTCGTGCTATTCTAATAGTTATTCGACGCACGTGCCCGTAGTTCCGACATTTTAGCTGCAATCCGCCGCTCGAACCACTCTACCTCGACAAGAATCTGGGCCATCCTGCGAACCTGGTGCCATCCACCATCTATCTGCTTTCGTTCTGCGAAACTCAAGAGACATGCATGACCTTCCCGCTTGAGCTATGCTTCACAAGAACCCTTTTCAATTCCAACGGATCGTCGAAGAGCTGACCTATGGTAAATGAAACGCACGCACCCACCCCTCATGTGGAACCCCTCGAAGGTGTTTGACGTGTATAAACTTACACAAATAAGTAAATAAAAGAAACATTGTGTTTAGAACACCACTTTAATTCTTAGTGTAGTTTAATGTTAATTACCTGAGCTCATTAAGAAACTGCCAGGCCTGCGCAGAGGACGCAGCCATAGTGGCAGCGTAAGCTAGATTTTGCTGCGTGCTCTGTCAATCTTTCCTTTCAGTCTGTATGCCTTACTGCACCCCCTTCCCATGGTCTTCCTCATCCCTTGTATGCTTTTTGGTCCATCTGCTTTTTCGTCGTCGTCTGCGTCTTCTTTTTCTTTTTCGTCGCCACGGTCTTCTTATTAGCCGATTTCTTCACCGTCTTCTTTCTCTTTTTCACCGTCGTCTTTACCTTGTCCTCGTTCGTGAAAGCACTGTCGGCGGCTAGCAACATGTAATGACCTGAAAGTCCACTATTACAGGTCACTGTTGTGGCTGAGAATGCGAAATGCCCTACCATGTGGCGAGAGCCAGGAGTGGATGCCACTGCCATATCAGAGCCGTTGCTGAGATTGCAAGCAGCCCAACCAAGTGGTGAGAGTGTGTTAGGGTTGTACTCGCGTCACCCACATTGTGCCGGATTCAAGTTCGCACAAACTTGGAGCTTTTCGCATGGAAGGTGATAGCGGTTACTGACACGGGCGACGATGGCGGCGGACGCCGTTGTTACCAATTTCGGTCACTGCAACGAGCCAATAACATCTTACGCTGTAAAAAAACTGCATGCGGTAGTTAAGACCAGAGTAAAAAATACTGATGTGGTTGCATTTTCGTAACGTTTCTACTTTTATGATATTCTTCTATAATTTCTTTTATGAACCACACTGTGGCTGCGAGATTATTCAGCAGCATGAACTGCAAGGCCCTCAGGCGGCGCTGGTTAGCTGCTGCTTCGATGGTGCGAACTTGAGGATTTTGGAGCGAGCGTTGCTTGGTATCTCCTCCTGCAGATCCTGGCTGACGGCGTGCGATGAGAACTTGAACCTGCTGACTGACTGACTGTGGACCGAATGGCCCTAGCAATGTGATCGACTAGGCTCAACGCAGCGAGTCACGGGCTAGTGAATGTCAACGTTTTGCAACTTTTAGGTGTGGGATGCAGTTGGGCCTTCGTGCTGCTCTATCAAGGCCCCTTGCCTGCTCGGCTTTTCTGCTTTTGGTTGCTCTGTATCTTCCACGGCCTTCCTCCTCTCGCTGTCATCTGCAAGCACTGGCATTCATTTTCTCATGCGCTCCAAGTTTCCACGTTCTGGATGCGAATAGCATGCTTGCTTGATCGCGCCAACTACGCCTCGAGCAGGGCAGAGCAGGTACTTGAAAGATACGCTGTAAAGAATCGTCCATCGCATTAAAGTAATGCTCCGGCAGTCACGTTAGGAACGCAAATCGTGGGCCCATTGAAGTTCGCTGATGCGGGCGCTTCCAACGAAGAGCATTATCAAATTACGGCGCTTTTGCCGAAGTTTCGCTTCTGAACTGTTGTAGCTGGGTGGCTTATTTCGTGGAGGCGAAGCGTACGGTAGGTTTACCTACGTAGCCTACCCTAGGTCACTGCGCTGCGGGTAGCGCCACCACGCTTGCGCCTGTGCACGTAAGTACCATCCATCGTGCCCAGAGACTCCAGACCCAGCATGGTTTACTAAGTAATTCGACGACAGTCACAAACCTACCCTCCCTTACGGCTACCGTTCCATCGGAATTGGCCGCCAGTCAAATGCGAACGCTGCACTTGTTCTGATGACGTGTTCTATATTATGCCTACGACTACCTTGACTTCGATGGGGTCGTTGACGTCAACAACTGGACCCAAGAAGGTAAATTATGCTACGTGTACTCCGCTCTCAAAATTTCTGTGACAACGGGGTTGGACAATCACGACGCGACGCTAATGTTGCTGAACGACTTTTCTGGGCGGTTCCACAGCCCGTCCGCCAGCGCGGACAGAAAGGACAAAGCTGAGTTAGCGACAGATGCAAGGATTCAATGCCCGACTGAGAGAGTTACAAGGTACATAAAAAAACATTATGCTATTGAGACGCGCAGGCACTTCAGTGACAGAACCCTGCTTCAAAGAACTGCGATGATCAAAGAATAAATTTGGCCGGCCTCATTCAAAAGCCACCGAAGACACTTGCAGACATCTATGCCAAAGCCACAGTCAGTGCAAATGACCTTCAAAGGCGTGCCGTGCGGTCCTACCGCGCAGCACGCCTTTGAAGGTCATTTGCCCAGAATTTAAAAAATTCTTTCCCCTCGCTCTCGGCGATGACATTGTCGCCTTGTGAGCTTGTGACAAGTCTCATGACGGGACAAGTACGAATGATGTACGCGACCGTTACTCCCGTTGGGCAGCCGTATACTGCACGAGTGGTGCTAGCCAAGGTGAGACAGGCCGTAGATCTTCTTCAGAAGGACCAGGTGGCTCAGCAGGAGCAGCGCCTTGAAAAGAGATACGCAGAGGCAGTCAAACGTCCACCACTTCCCGATATTTCGGGGAAGGTACTCGATGTTAAATGGCCATGACGCCCAATTTTCAGTCACATTGTGTTGTGCGGGTGTAAGATGTTCGTGGGCCCAGCAACTCAGACGAGAGGCGGAAGGATGCTAGACGTGGAAAAAGGCGTCATGATGCCACAAATGTATACGAAGCACAGTATACGAGACATACAGATGACATAACAAATAATTGGACACTACAATTCACTAAGACTCGTTCACACAGCCGTCAAATGGCCCGTCGCGTCACCGTCACGGCACCGGTTTTCGTCGGGGGAGAGGATTTCCGAGTCGTTTTCTCCTCGAACATGGGTTGACGGAAACTTAGAGCAATGCTCTACGTCGCCGCAAACCCGTTTTCGAGGAAAAAACGACTCGGGAATCCTCTCCTCTGACGAAAATCGGTGCCGTGACGGTGACGCGACGGGCCATTTGACGGCTGTGTGAACGAGCACTCACAGTTGTTTTCTCACGGCACCGGACGCCTGGACGTAACGCATATCGCTTCAGCAGCCGACGACCACGCAGTCGTGTCATTGCGAAGAACACTCGCGCCAGGCAGCCCGTTGAGTTGGCTTTGCCGTGCTTGCAGTCGGATACGTCGTGGGTGATCGCCCGATGCTCGCTGGACATGCTGCGGAAGGCGACGACCACTCAGTCGTGTCGTTGCGACTAACACTGGCGCGGGGCAGCACGGTGACTTCGACCTTTAGGTTTTCCAAGCTCGCCTGTCATCGACGCTCGCGTTGGGATCTTGAAAAGTGCGGGCCGGTGTCTGGGACGACTGTGCCATCTTTTCGGCATGGTGGCGACCACATATGGCGACTGCCCAGCAGAAGGACCTGAAGACTCACGCGCCCAGAAGATCGAACAGACGGCGATGGCCATACGACGAACTCGTCGTCTTCTTTTGCTCTCCAACCTTTCGGGGGCAGTAGCCGCCGAAACGGAAACCAATTCACCACAGCGGGTTGATGCATGCGCGTTCAGAAATACTGTGCCAAAACTTGTACGTATTTTTCCGTGCTCCTAATTTACAAATGCATTTTTTTATAATTATGCGAGGAACGCGAGACCCAGGCCACACTTCCGCGCTCACAGGGCATGATGTAAAAAGCGGCACGCTGTGCGAATGGCTGCACTGCGGCGAATGATTTTGTCATGCGGTCAATGCGGGGCGTACCAGCGCCTCTAGACTCACGCTGCGTCATGGTATTTACCACGGTGGTACGTGTACTTTCAGATTATAAGCGACAGTACTGTCCTCATCGTCCAAACAAATGCCCCATTAACGTGTGCTTTATCACAAAATAAAGCTGTTTGGAGTTTGTTAAAATTTCGGCAGTTATATGCGAAATATGTTGAAAGCGCATTCAGTAAGCACCTCGCGGAATGAACGACAAGCCGTCCCTTAAGGGCTTGTCGATCTAGTTCCCTTAAGGCCTTAAGGGACGGCTTGTCGATCTAGTGGTGCAAGTGCGCTGTGCGTTACGCTTACGCCCGCAGTTATTGCCTAACAGCTTTAGAAAAGACATCATTATCTGCACAGATATATTTGGCAACTTACCAAAATGCAATAGCATTGACATAGAAATAAGGGAAAGCGCAATAAGTGGAGCTTCTGTCCTAAGCAAGAGGTGCCGCAGCTTCATTGATGTCTACTTGGTCTGCTGTAAATAAACGTACAAGAGTGACGCAGTTAATGCATACAAGTAAATTAATTATTAATTGCAACATACCGACTCATTCGCTAGTAATATCTCGCGATTACTTAATAACTATTAAAATTAGTGATGCTCACTCACACTGAGAAATCTGCGCTTTCGGTTATATAACTATTATTAGTGCAATCGTAATTAACATTTTGCTGTAACCAAGAGGGTCGCCGCTGAAGCTCCATTCGTGCTGATGCCACCACTCATTGCCTTGATCACGAATGCTTTATAAATCCCTCGGCTAAGCAGGTATAACATGCCTAATTAAAATAAAACACTACTGGCGCTTTTATATGTCGATGGCTTGATGGTTTATACTTCGCCAGCACACTATTGTGATGCATCGAAATCGGTATTACGACCTGAGTCACTGTATTACGTGCCTGCGAATAGTTGACGCCCGTATTTTGGGGAAATATTCTAAGTGGCCTTTGCGGTGAAAGCGATTCACACATCGAAAGCATGGTTGGAACACAGTATTTATTATCGCGTGAATGTTTTCGGTCCAATTTACTCATATGCCAAGTATACGTTTCTGATAAATAAGGTTGGTATACGGCTGTTTCATCTAACTTGCGCGCTAAGGAATGCAGCGAACTCAACATGATGCATAATCGCCAGAACACCTCAGACTATTTTTGAAACTGACCCCTGGCAATTAATGAGCACAAATAAATTAGGCATATTTTAAACGGTTTCTTTACGCGCAATAAGTTTCATTCGAGGTTGCAAACATGGCGAGCAGTTTACATAGAATGTGTGTCCCTGATAATAAGTGCAATAATTCTCATTTTGGGGGCTTCGCAGAAAGTGAGTGAGATTTAAAAAAAAAAGATACCACGTGACTAGCGCTTGCGCGCGGCGCCATTAGCGCCCTCAAACGTGCTACGAACGAGTGGAAAGGAGAATGGCGGAAATGATGAGGTTCCATTGTCCATGGACATTGTGTCGCTGTATCTTGCAGGCGGCTCCAAAAGACTTCTTGAAAGGGAACTTGAAGACATGATCAGAACATACACACATCGGCAG
Organism: Hyalomma asiaticum; assembly: GCA_013339685.2. Lineage (NCBI taxonomy): Eukaryota > Metazoa > Arthropoda > Arachnida > Ixodida > Ixodidae > Hyalomma > Hyalomma asiaticum. The sequence goes on from JABSTT010000126.1 coordinate 34,187, forward strand.
AATTCTCTGCAAAAGAAGCAAGTTCTCAACCTCTTCTGCTGTTTCTTCGTTGAATTTAGGTTCGCTGTATTCTGATTATCCAACTGATTCATGCAACATCCTCAATTGCGCAACACCTTAACCTATCGAGCCAAACTCTCAAATGACAAAAAAAAAAAGAAAACTGCAGTAGCGTTCGCTACCGTAATCGATGAGGTGTGGTCACGATTGAAACCTGACGACACCTTGTGGTGCTTGCACTAACGTGTTAAAATTAACGGGAGCAAGTTAATAACTTGCTCCCGTTCCATATGTAAGACTTGCAAGCATATTCAAAACGACCTTAAAGTTAAAAGCACGGGAAGTGACTATGTCCAACATGTAAAATCAAGTGAAATCACTTGCACTAGTTCAAACGTTATTTATATGTTGGAATGTTCACTCTGTCACAAGCAGTACATGGGCGAAACTGGTCAACCAATTAATGGTAGATTAAACGGGCACCGCGCGGACACCGCGAATAACCTGCCGAAGGCAATGGCGCAGCATTTTATTATGACAGGTCATAATGTCGATGAACTGAAACTCTACATACTTCAAGGAAACTTCTGCTCGCCGAGGGACAGAAAATACAGGGAATCGTATCTCATATACAGGTTCAATACTCTCCAGCCTACAGGCATAAACCTTTCAAAGGGAACCCTTCAGTCCATTAGATACGGTAGAGTGTTAACAAAGAGAACAAAAGGTTGAGGTATGCAGAAGCTAACAATGTTTCTCCCAGAAAGTCTACTTTCAGGTGCGGAGCCCCCATCCAGTTCGACGAGAACAACGGCGTTAAACAGTGTAGTTACTTTTTTTAGCCACAAGCTTTCGGTGAAATGCATTGTTGGTGCGGCGCAGGTGGTGTGGGGTGGAGGGGGGGACACATGCCATAGGAGTAACTTCTGTTCCGAGCGTGTGTTCCTTTTTTCATCCTGCTTTCTAGCCCTGCGCACACAATGCATTTGCACGATATGTACAAGGAGCGGATTCTTTGGAAGCTTTCGCTCTTGCCATTTATTTTAGTTACGCTAAAAGCTGTCACCCAAATACCCCTGCACCCAACCCCCCCTCCTTTTTTTTTGTTCGCACGTGCTGATCTTCTCCCCTCTTTCTGAGGACGGGTGAGAGTGTGCAAAGGCGTACATAAACGAACGCTGGAGAAGGCAGTTGCCGCCCTGACGAAGACAAGTCCGCTTGTCGAAACGTTGGCTCCCGCGACATTCCGTTCTAAATCGTACTTTGCGATTTGTTCATGGATTCAAGCATGCATCTTCCCCTGAGCTTCTCTTCTAGTTAGGACCCCCTTCCTTAGGACAGACATAAGCAGGAAACCGATAAAAACTTATCGCACATTTCTTGTTCGTTACTGCGTAACCAACCCACGTCGCAGCTCATCGGCGCACAATTCTTTCTTTTCGTTGCACGGCGGTAAGCACCACCCGCACCAGGGAAAACACAGCGGCTGCTACGGTAGGCGAGCCGGCGGATGCCTACCATGCGAAACCAAAACACCCGACGACAGCGTCACCGTATCTTCGTGACGTTGGCCGGTGACGTAGGTCTATACGCAACCCCATCTCCCGTTTACCTTAGACGAACGGAGTCCGCAGCGCAGAAAACATAAAGACGATAGGTGCTACATCTATAACATTACGTGACGGAAAACACGCTATCCACTATTAGCACAACGAAGGCAGTGGCAGAATCTTGAAAGTAAACGACCTAGACAGGAGGAGCGCAATTCTCAACTGGTTTCATGCGTTCTTGAAGAAGAATATAGCTGCGTGTTCCCCCTCTACAATGAAAGCAAATGGGCGAGAAGAAGGTACAAAATTCAGGCCCACATCATGTGAAAGAACGCTGCACAGAAAATTGCTGTTGCTGCTCACAAAAAGTAGAGGATCTGGTATGCTGTTATCCTCCGTCCGTGTCCACAAAAAAAAAGGCAGATCCCACGTGCTGTAGGAATAAAGGAAATGCGAAGCGCGCATCAGGAACGTAAAATGGATCTGCATTGTTGTCTCGCTCTACCGATTTTGTACACACGAAGTTAACGAAACGGCCACAAGAGCAGCAAGACGGGCATGTAAACCATGTCGCTCATGACACGCATGACATGATTGTAATGTTATGACCTCACATTTATGTTCGTCATGCAGTCGTGTTGTGCCATAGCAATTTTTGTATACATCCCATAAATGAAACGCGTGCCGAGTAAATCATGCCGCTCATGACATGCCTGTCATGATTTTCATGTTATGGCCTGTCATTTATGTTTGTCATGCAGTCATGTTGTGGCATACCAACGAATCGCGTGGCATGTATATCATGCCGCTTATGACATACATGTCATGATTTCCATGTTATCGCCTGCCATTTATGTTCGCCATGCAGTCATGTTGTGCCATACCAATTTTCTCGTACGTCCAATAAACGAAACGGTCAGGAGCTAGAGCACCAATACCGTCGCATGTAAATCATGCCGCTCATGACATGCATGTCATTATGTTGATGTTGTGACCTGTCATTTATGTTCGTCATGTAATCATGTTGTTCCATACCAATTTTCGTGTACATCTAGTTAACGAAACGGCCAGGAGAGCACGAAGACGGTGGCATGTAAATCATGCTGCTCATGACATGCATGTCATGATTTTTGATGTTATGACGTGTCATTTATGTTCGTCATGTAGTCATGTTGTGCCATACCAATTTTCGTGTGCATCCAATTAGCGAAACGGCCAGGAGAGCACGAAGACCGTGGCATGTAAATCATGCCGCTCATGACATGCATGTGATGATTTTGACGTTATGACCTGTCAAGTATGTTCGTCGTGCAGTCATCTTGTGGCATATCAATTTTCGTATAGATCCAATTAGCGAAACGCGTGGCATGTAGGTCATGCCGCTCATGAAATGAATCTCATGATTCTCGTGTAATGCCGTGTTATTTATGTTCGTCATGCAGTAATGTTGAGGCATACCAATTTTCGTATACATCCAATTAACGAAACGGCCACGAGAGTACCGAGACCATGGCACGTAGATCATGCCGCTCATAACATGATTTTGATGTTGTGACTTGTCATTTATGTTCGTCATGGAATGACGTGCCGTGCCAATTTTCGTATACGTCCCGTTAACGAAACGGTTAGGAGAGCACCAAGACCGTGGCATGTAAATCAAGTTGCTCATGACACGCATGTCATGATTTTGGCGTTATGGCTTGTCAGTTATGTTCGTCACGCATTCATGTTGTGCCACAAATTTTCGTATACATCCCATTAAAGAAACGGCCAGGAGAGCACGAAGACCGTGGTATGTAGATCATTCTGCTTATGACATGCATGTCATGATTTTCACGTTATGACCTGTCATTTATGTTCGTCATGTAGTCATGTGGCGGCATACCAATTTTCGCATACATCCCATTAACGAAACGGCCAGGAGAGCACAAAGTCGTAGGCGGCAAGATAGATAGATAGATAGATAGATAGATAGATAGATAGATAGATAGATAGATAGATACGCTCAATGTCGCGGAAGGTCGCTAAGAAATGCTTCGCATTTAAAAAGCGACTTCTTGGAGCTTATAACTTATTCTTCTCTTGCTTGTTCATAAACTCACAATTCCATTGAAAACTTGGATTTTGTTTCTTTTTCTGCCAGTAACCGTTGAGCCGTGCCGCAAGTTCGTGTTAGGACGCGAGTACCAGTGCTCCTGGGCAGACAGGCTACTTCGCGGCATGGTTAACCCCCGGACTTGTGCGATGAAGATTTTCCCTGGTGCTTTCGTTTCATCAAGGCGTCCCTGTTGGGCACGGTGTCGAGTTTGCAAATGAAGCTTGCATGGACCCCTTCTGCATTCGTGAAACACGGCTTGTCTTCTGTCAAAAGTTGGTCTAGAGTGCTTGCGTAGAGCAGAACTAGCTAGACTGGCGTTTCGGAACCTACGCCGTGCCAGTGTTGCTGGGACAAACCAAGTCTGGTGCCCAACCATGGTGACCATGCGCGTTGAGTAAACAAACGTCAAGTTGTTGGCGCAATACATTGTCTGACCAAGTGCGTGCCGTAGGGGCTATTACAGTAACGTAGTCACTGTTAAAGGAAACCAAATAGTCCCTGAGAACTCCTAGCACCCATTGTTGCCAGCGTCTTGACCCAAGAAGCCGAGGAGGCCACCGAGAATGAAAAACTGTCTCTTAAGAAATTGCAATACAATGAAGCGACACCACTGCAAGCTTGGACACTTTCAATCCTGCACTTCCTGTGGCGATAACAAACAGGAGAGGAACGAAGCAAGGTGATTATTCCATTGAAATTGGCGTAATACTCACTATAAAAAGGAGCTTCGAATGCTTGGTGACAAGAAACATCTCGTTAAATGGTCCACAGCGGGAAGAGGTTTCGGCGCTGAAGATGTTGAACGCAACGACTCATTGTCTGGTTCCGAGTGCAGGAAGCAGTTCACTAGCTGCCATATTACGCTTATTTGTCTGGAGTTCTGATACGTCATGAAACTCCGAGAAAATAAAGTAACCTTAGAAAGAAACGAAACGTGCCCAAATGTCACAAATACCACGATCTCAATTCTGAGAAAAAATATTGCTTGCCATTTATAAAGTTGGGTAAAACACCGCTCCATATAATATGTGTAGCCATCCATCAACAAACACAACAACGAAACACTGCATATCACCTTATCATTTTAAACGACTTTGGTACATGCGACAGCCTGATGATCTCTAGCAGTCTAGCCAGTAAAGCCTACACTACAGCCGCTGCCTTCTTCGCGTAATGAAAAAGTGTAGTAACGTCACTCGCGTAACTCAAGTTATAAAACAGGAATAAACAAATCCACCAAGACTTTTCAAGCCGCAGGCACGAAGACTAGACAAATCCATGTCATACCCATCATTCCCATTGCAGCTTCACGATCGCAGTGCCAGTTTTCCCTCTAGTATTTTAGTAGGAAACTCTATGATCGACACGCGACCTTTCTATGTATATCAGAATTTTTGTCACTTTGTAGACCAATTCCATGTTCGTAAACAGTGGTAGACACGGGCGATATAACAAGGGCTTGTAGCGACGTCGCGGCGCGGAGGCCCCGCCCACCGCTTGCCTCGGCCCTGCACGGTCGCGCCACCGCCGCCGGCGTAGCGTGTGCGAAGGCTGCCTCCGAGCACGGGGCGTCGCAGCGCCGACGGCGTGTTTGCAACAGTTTTCAAGGGGCAGCCGCGTGAGTTGAAGTTGCAGTATCTCTGTAGAAAGTATTCAATTAATGTAGAAAAGAATATATCGACCCAAATCGCCCAGCTATGACACGACGTGAAACGACAAGCATCTTGCCATTAGGGATGTGAATGACCGCGAGCTCACGTCGGCGTCACTTCAAGCGTATGCTTTAATTCGGTAACTAGAGCAACGATGAACCACCTGGAAGAGCGAGACTTGTTTAAATACTTGAAATTGCCTCGGCTAAAATACTGTTTCGAACTGAAGCCTCTAATCTTTACGAGAAATCCTTGCGCACAAACAAATGTAACGGAATAGTAACTCGCAATATTGGGTGATATTGGTGACGCTATCATCAATGTAAATACGGGTGTGATAAGGCGCACACATACAAAAAAAAATTCACAGCATATCCACGGAGTGAATGATGATGAGTGGGCGAAGCTCCGGATGTTCATCGTAGATCGTGCCGAGTTCCGGATTAATTTAGTTAACGCGCACGCTACGAATCCTTATAGTTCAACTACGCACAAGTGAAATCTCCCACCGGCAC
>JABSTT010001720.1:0-102928 GCA_013339685.2 Hyalomma asiaticum
TGCGTAAAACGTCGTTTCTTGCACTTGTGTTCCTAGCAAAGAATTCGGGACCGCTTGACGTCGCTAATGCTTAGGAGTGTGATTTTCACCATTATTTGCATTCCAAATAGCGAAACATTCCAGTGTTACTCTGCGTGCTATGCCCAGATGACGGAAACAGCCTTTTCACGAAGACAAGGTTACCAGAGCATGAAAACATGAGACACGCACCAATGTTTCTGAATGAGAAATTTCCTGTGTGCACACTTAGAAGGAAATCTAAAGGTGTATATAGGTGCTTTCATTGTTGCTTTGCTAACCATGACCTTTCAAGGTGTTTCGCCCGTTCCTTTAATGAATACAGCTGTTGCGCACTGTAAGTGCGTAAAACGTCGTTTCTTGCACTTGTGTTCCTAGCAAAGAATTCGGGACCGCTTGAGTCGCTAAAGCTTAGAAGTGTGATTTTCACCATTATTTGCATTCCAAATAGCCAAACATTCCAGTGTTATTCTGCGTGCTATGCCCAGATGACGGAAACAGCCTTTTCACGAACACAAGGTTACCAGAGCATGAAAACATGAGACACGCACCAATGTTTCTGAATGAGAAATTTCCTGTGTGCACACTTAGAAGGAAATCTAAAGGTGTATATAGGTGCTTTCATTGTTGCTTTGCTAACCATGACCTTTCAAGGTGTTTCGCCCGTTCCTTTAATGAATACAGCTGTTGCGCACTGTAAGTGCGTAAAACGTCGTTTCTTGCACTTGTGTTCCTAGCAAGAATTCGGGACCGCTTACGTCGCTAAAGCTTAGGAGTGTGATTTTCACCATTATTTGCATTCCAAATAGCGAAACATTCCAGTGTTACTCTGCGTGCTATGCCCAGATGAGGGAAAACAGCTTTTCACGAACACAAGGTTACCAGAGCATGAAAACATGAGACACGCACCAATGTTTCTGAATGAGAAATTTCCTGTGTGCACACTTAGAAGGAAATCTAAAGGTGTATATAGGTGCTTTCATTGTTGCTTTGCTACCATGACCTTTCAAGGTGTTTCGCCCGTTCCTTTAATGAATACAGCAGTTGCGCACTGTAAGTGCATAAAACGTCGTTTCTTGCACTTGTGTTCCTAGCAAAGAATTCGGGACCGCTTACGTCGCTAAAGCTTAGGAGTGTCGATTTTCACCATTATTTGCATTCCAAATAGCCGAAACATTCCAGTGTTATTCTGCGTGCTATGCCCAGATGACGGAAACAGTCCTTTTCACGAACACAAGGTTACCAGAGCATGAAAACATGAGACACGCACCAATGTTTCTGAATGAGAAATTTCCTGTGTGCACACTTAGAAGGAAATCTAAAGGTGTATATAGGTGCTTTCATTGTTGCTTTGCTAACCATGACCTTTCAAGGTGTTTCGCCCGTTCCTTTAATGAATACAGCTGTTGCGCACTGTAAGTGCGTAAAACGTCGTTTCTTGCACTTGTGTTCCTAGCAAAGAATTTGGGACCGCTTACGTCGCTAAAGCTTAGGAGTGTGATTTTCACCATTATTTGCATTCCAAATAGCGAAACATTCCAGTGTTACTCTGCGTGCTATGCCCAGATGACGGAAACAGCCTTTTCACGAACACAAGGTTTCCAGAGCATCGAAAACATGAGACACCCACCAATGTTTCTGAATGAGAAATTTCCTGTGTGCACACTTAGAAGGAAATCTAAAGGTGTATATAGGTGCTTTCCTTGTTTCTTTGCTAACCATGACCTTTCAAGGTGTTTCGCCCGTTCCTTTAATGAATACAGCTGTTGCGCACTGTAAGTGCGTAAAACGTCGTTTCTTGCACTTGTGTTCCTAGCAAAGAATTCGGGACCGCTTGAGTCGCTAAAGCTTAGAAGTGTGATTTTCACCATTATTTGCATTCCAAATAGCGAAACATTCCAGTGTTACTCTGGTGCTATGCCCAGATGACGGAAACAGCCTTTTCACGAACACAAGGTTACCAGAGCATGAAAACATGAGACACGCACCAATGTTTCTGAATGAGAAATTTCCTGTGTGCACACTTAGAAGGAAATCTAAAGGTGTATATAGGTGCTTTCATTGTTGCTTTGCTTAACCATGACCTTTCAAGGTGTTTCGCCCGTTCCTTTAATGAATACAGCTGTTGCGCACTGTAAGTGCGTAAAACGTCGTTTCTTGCACTTGTGTTCCTAGCAAAGAATTCGGGACCGCTTACGTCGCTAAAGCTTAGGAGTGTCATTTTCACCATTATTTGCATTCCAAATAGCCAAACATTCCAGTGTTATTCTGCGTGCTATGCCCAGATGACGGAAACAGCCTTTTCACGAAGACAAGGTTACCAGAGCATGAAAACATGAGACACCCACCAATGTTTCTGAATGAGAAATTTCCTGTGTGCACACTTAGAAGGAAATCTAAAGGTGTATATAGGTGCTTTCATTGTTGCTTTGCTTACCATGACCTTTCAAGGTGTTTCGCCCGTTCCTTTAATGAATACAGCTGTTGCGCACTGTAAGTGCGTAAAACGTCGTTTCTTGCACTTGTGTTCCTAGCAAAGAATTTGGGACCGCTTACGTCGCTAAAGCTTAGGAGTGTGATTTTCACCATTATTTGCATTCCAAATAGCGAAACATTCCAGTGTTATTCTGCGTGCTATGCCCAGATGACGGAAACAGCCTTTTCACGAACACAAGGTTACCAGAGCATGAAAACATGAGACACGCACCAATGTTTCTGAATGAGAAATTTCCTGTGTGCACACTTAGAAGGAAATCTAAAGGTGTATATAGGTGCTTTCATTGTTGCTTTGCTAACCATGACCTTTCAAGGTGTTTCGCCCGTTCCTTTATGAATACAGCAGTTGCGCACTGTAAGTGCAGTAAAACGTCGTTTCTTGCACTTGTGTTCCTAGCAAAGAATTCGGGACCGCTTGACGTCGCTAAAGCTTAGAGTGTGCATTTTCACCATTATTTGCATTCCAAATAGCCAAACATTCCAGTGTTATTCTGCGTGCTATGCCCAGATGACGGAAACAGCCTTTTCACGAACACAAGGTTACCAGAGCATGAAAACATGAGACACCACCAATGTTTCTGAATGAGAAATTTCCTGTGTGCACACTTAGAAGGAAATCTAAAGGTGTATATAGGTGCTTTCATTGTTGCTTTGCTACCATGACCTTTCAAGGTGTTTCGCCCGTTCCTTTAATGAATACAGCTGTTGCGCACTGTAAGTGCGTAAAACGTCGTTTCTTGCACTTGTGTTCCTAGCAAAGAATTCGGGACCGCTTGCGTCGCTAAAGCTTAGGAGTGTCATTTTCACCATTATTTGCATTCCAAATAGCCAAACATTCCAGTGTTATTCTGCGTGCTATGCCCAGATGAGGGAAAACAGCGTTTTCTCGAACACAAGGTTACCAGAGCATGAAAACATGACACGCACCCATGTTTCTGAATGAGAAATTTCCTGTGTGCACACTTAGAAGGAAATCTAAAGGTGTATATAGGTGCTTTCATTGTTGCTTTGCTAACCATGACCTTTCAAGGTGTTTCGCCCGTTCCTTTAATGAATACAGCTGTTGCGCACTGTAAGTGCGTAAAACGTCGTTTCTTGCACTTGTGTTCCTAGCAAAGAATTCGGGACCGCTTACGTCGCTAAAGCTTAGGAGTGTGATTTTCACCATTATTTGCATTCCAAATAGCGAAACATTCCAGTGTTACTCTGCGTGCTATGCCCAGATGACGGAAACAGCCTTTTCACGAACACAAGGTTACCAGAGCATGAAAACATGAGACACGCACCAATGTTTCTGAATGAGAAATTTCCTGTGTGCACACTTAGAAGGAAATCTAAAGGTGTATATAGGTGCTTTCATTGTTGCTTTGCTTACCATGACCTTTCAAGGTGTTTCGCCCGTTCCTTTAATGAATACAGCTGTTGCGCACTGTAAGTGCGTAAAACGTCGTTTCTTGCACTTGTGTTCCTAGCAAAGAATTCGGGACCGCTTGAGTCGCTAAAGCTTAGGAGTGTGATTTTCACCATTATTTGCATTCCAAATAGCGAAACATTCCAGTGTTACTCTGCGTGCTATGCCCAGATGACGGAAACAGCCTTTTCACGAACACAAGGTTTCCAGAGCATCGAAACATGAGACACCCACCAATGTTTCTGAATGAGAAATTTCCTGTGTGCACACTTAGAAGGAAATCTAAAGGTGTATATAGGTGCTTTCATTGTTGCTTTGCTACCATGACCTTTCAAGGTGTTTCGCCCGTTCCTTTAATGAATACAGCTGTTGCGCACTGTAAGTGCGTAAAACGTCGTTTCTTGCACTTGTGTTCCTAGCAAAGAATTCGGGACCGCTTACGTCGCTAAAGCTTAGGAGTGTGATTTTCACCATTATTTGCATTCCAAATAGCGAAACATTCCAGTGTTACTCTGCGTGCTATGCCCAGATGACGGAAACAGCCTTTTCACGAAGACAAGGTTACCAGAGCATGAAAACATGAGACACCCACCAATGTTTCTGAATGAGAAATTTCCTGTGTGCACACTTAGAAGGAAATCTAAAGGTGTATATAGGTGCTTTCCTTGTTTCTTTGCTAACCATGACCTTTCAAGGTGTTTCGCCCGTTCCTTTAATGAATACAGCTGTTGCGCACTGTAAGTGCGTAAAACGTCGTTTCTTGCACTTGTGTTCCTAGCAAAGAATTCGGGACCGCTTGAGTCGCTAAAGCTTAGAAGTGTGATTTTCACCATTATTTGCATTCCAAATAGCGAAACATTCCAGTGTTACTCTGGGTGCTATGCCCAGATGACGGAAACAGCCTTTTCACGAACACAAGGTTACCAGAGCATGAAAACATGAGACACGCACCAATGTTTCTGAATGAGAAATTTCCTGTGTGCACACTTGGAAGGAAATCTAAAGGTGTATATAGGTGCTTTCATTGTTGCTTTGCTAACCATGACCTTTCAAGGTGTTTCGCCCGTTCCTTTATGAATACAGCAGTTGCGCACTGTAAGTGCATAAAACGTCGTTTCTTGCACTTGTGTTCCTAGCAAAGAATTCGGGACCGCTTGCGTCGCTAAAGCTTAGGAGTGTCATTTTCACCATTATTTGCATTCCAAATAGCCAAACATTCCAGTGTTATTCTGCGTGCTATGCCCAGATGACGGAAACAGCCTTTTCACGAACACAAGGTTACCAGAGCATCAAAACATGAGACACCCACCAATGTTTCTGAATGAGAAATTTCCTGTGTGCACACTTAGAAGGAAATCTAAAGGTGTATATAGGTGCTTTCATTGTTGCTTTGCTTACCATGACCTTTCAAGGTGTTTCGCCCGTTCCTTTAATGAATACAGCTGTTGCGCACTGTAAGTGCGTAAAACGTCGTTTCTTGCACTTGTGTTCCTAGCAAAGAATTCGGGACCGCTTGCGTCGCTAAAGCTTAGGAGTGTGATTTTCACCATTATTTGCATTCCAAATAGCCAAACATTCCAGTGTTATTCTGCGTGCTATGCCCAGATGACGGAAACAGCCTTTTCACGAACACAAGGTTACCAGAGCATGAAAACATGAGACACGCACCAATGTTTCTGAATGAGAAATTTCCTGTGTGCACACTTAGAAGGAAATCTAAAGGTGTATATAGGTGCTTTCATTGTTGCTTTGCTAACCATGACCTTTCAAGGTGTTTCGCCCGTTCCTTTAATGAATACAGCTGTTGCGCACTGTAAGTGCGTAAAACGTCGTTTCTTGCACTTGTGTTCCTAGCAAAGAATTCGGGACCGCTTGAGTCGCTAAAGCTTAGGAGTGTGATTTTCACCATTATTTGCATTCCAAATAGCGAAACATTCCAGTGTTACTCTGCGTGCTATGCCCAGATGACGGAAACAGCCTTTTCACGAAGACAAGGTTACCAGAGCATGAAAACATGAGACACCACCAATGTTTCTGAATGAGAAATTTCCTGTGTGCACACTTAGAAGGAAATCTAAAGGTGTATATAGGTGCTTTCATTGTTGCTTTGCTACCATGACCTTTCAAGGTGTTTCGCCCGTTCCTTTAATGAATACAGCTGTTGCGCACTGTAAGTGCGTAAAACGTCGTTTCTTGCACTTGTGTTCCTAGCAAAGAATTCGGGACCGCTTGCGTCGCTAAAGCTTAGGAGTGTGATTTTCACCATTATTTGCATTCCAAATAGCGAAACATTCCAGTGTTACTTCTGCGTGCTATGCCCAGATGACGGAAACAGCCTTTTCACGAACACAAGGTTACCAGAGCATGAAAACATGAGACACGCACCAATGTTTCTGAATGAGAAATTTCCTGTGTGCACACTTAGAAGGAAATCTAAAGGTGTATATAGGTGCTTTCATTGTTGCTTTGCTAACCATGACCTTTCAAGGTGTTTCGCCCGTTCCTTTAATGAATACAGCTGTTGCGCACTGTAAGTGCGTAAAACGTCGTTTCTTGCACTTGTGTTCCTAGCAAAGAATTCGGGACCGCTTACGTCGCTAAAGCTTAGGAGTGTGATTTTCACCATTATTTGCATTCCAAATAGCCAAACATTCCAGTGTTACTTCTGCGTGCTATGCCCAGATGACGGAAACAGCCTTTTCACGAAGACAAGGTTACCAGAGCATGAAAACATGAGACACGCACCAATGTTTCTGAATGAGAAATTTCCTGTGTGCACACTTAGAAGGAAATCTAAAGGTGTATATAGGTGCTTTCATTGTTGCTTTGCTAACCATGACCTTTCAAGGTGTTTCGCCCGTTCCTTTTTTGAATACAGCAGTTGCGCACGGTAAGTGCATAAAACGTCGTTTCTTGCACTTGTGTTCCTAGCAAAGAATTCGGGACCGCTTCCGTCGCTAAAGCTTGGGAGTGTCATTTTCACCAATATTTGCATTCCAAATAGCCAAACATTCCAGTGTTATTCCGCGTGCTATGCCCAGATGAGGGAAAACAGTCTTTTCACGAACACAAGGTTACCAGAGCATCAAAACATGAGACACCCACCAATGTTTCTGAATGAGAAATTTCCTGTGTGCACACTAGAAGGAAATCTAAAGGTGTATATAGGTGCTTTCATTGTTGCTTTTGCTTACCATGACCTTTCAGGTGTTTCGCCCGTTCCTTAATGAATACAGCTGTTGCGCACTGTAAGTGCGTAAAACGTCGTTTCTTGCACTTGTGTTCCTAGCAAAGAATTCGGGACCGCTTGAGTCGCTAAAGCTTAGAAGTGTGATTTTCACCATTATTTGCATTCCAAATAGCGAAACATTCCAGTGTTACTCTGGGTGCTATGCCCAGATGACGGAAACAGCCTTTTCACGAAGACAAGGTTACCAGAGCATCAAAACATGAGACACCCACCAATGTTTCTGAATGAGAAATTTCCTGTGTGCACACCTAGAAGGAAATCTAAAGGTGTATATAGGTGCTTTCATTGTTGCTTTGCTTACCATGACCTTTCAAGGTGTTTCGCCCGTTCCTTTAATGAATACAGCTGTTGCGCACTGTAAGTGCGTAAAACGTCGTTTCTTGCACTTGTGTTCCTAGCAAAGAATTCGGGACCGCTTGAGTCGCTAAAGCTTAGAAGTGTGATTTTCACCATTATTTGCATTCCAAATAGCGAAACATTCCAGTGTTACTCTGCGTGCTATGCCAGATGACGGAAACAGCCTTTTCACGAAGACAAGGTTACCAGAGCATGAAAAACATGAGACACCACCAATGTTTCTGAATGAGAAATTTCCTGTGTGCACACCTAGAAGGAAATCTAAGGTGTATATAGGTGCTTTCATTGTTGCTTTGCTACCATGACCTTTCAAGGTGTTTCGCCCGTTCCTTTAATGAATACAGCTGTTGCGCACTGTAAGTGCGTAAAACGTCGTTTCTTGCACTTGTGTTCCTAGCAAAGAATTCGGGACCGCTTGACGTCGCTAAAGCTTAGGAGTGTGATTTTCACCATTATTTGCATTCCAGTGTTATTCTGCGTGCTATGCCCAGATGACGGAAACAGCCTTTTCACGAACACAAGGTTACCAGAGCATGAAAACATGAGACACGCACCAATGTTTCTGAATGAGAAATTTCCTGTGTGCACACTTAGAAGGAAATCTAAAGGTGTATATAGGTGCTTTCATTGTTGCTTTGCTAACCATGACCTTTCAAGGTGTTTCGCCCGTTCCTTTTTGAATACAGCAGTTGCGCACTGTAAGTGCATAAAACGTCGTTTCTTGCACTTGTGTTCCTAGCAAAGAATTCGGGACCGCTTGCGTCGCTAAAGCTTAGGAGTGTGATTTTCACCATTATTTGCATTCCAAATAGCGAAACATTCCAGTGTTATTCTGCGTGCTATGCCCAGATGACGGAAACAGCCTTTTCACGAACACAAGGTTACCAGAGCATGAAAACATGAGACACGCACCAATGTTTCTGAATGAGAAATTTCCTGTGTGCACACTTAGAAGGAAATCTAAAGGTGTATATAGGTGCTTTCATTGTTGCTTTGCTAACCATGACCTTTCAAGGTGTTTCGCCCGTTCCTTTAATGAATACAGCTGTTGCGCACTGTAAGTGCGTAAAACGTCGTTTCTTGCACTTGTGTTCCTAGCAAAGAATTCGGGACCGCTTACGTCGCTAAAGCTTAGGAGTGTGATTTTCACCATTATTTGCATTCCAAATAGCGAAACATTCCAGTGTTATTCTGCGTGCTATGCCCAGATGACGGAAACAGCCTTTTCACGAACACAAGGTTTCCAGAGCATCGAAACATGAGACACGCACCAATGTTTCTGAATGAGAAATTTCCTGTGTGCACACTTAGAAGGAAATCTAAAGGTGTATATAGGTGCTTTCATTGTTGCTTTGCTAACCATGACCTTTCAAGGTGTTTCGCCCGTTCCTTTAATGAATACAGCTGTTGCGCACTGTAAGTGCGTAAAACGTCGTTTCTTGCACTTGTGTTCCTAGCAAAGAATTCGGGACCGCTTACGTCGCTAAAGCTTAGGAGTGTGATTTTCACCATTATTTGCATTCCAAATAGCCAAACATTCCAGTGTTATTCTGCGTGCTATGCCCAGATGACGGAAACAGCCTTTTCACGAAGACAAGGTTACCAGAGCATGAAAACATGAGACACCCACCAATGTTTCTGAATGAGAAATTTCCTGTGTGCACACTTAGAAGGAAATCTAAAGGTGTATATAGGTGCTTTCATTGTTGCTTTGCTACCATGACCTTTCAAGGTGTTTCGCCCGTTCCTTTAATGAATACAGCTGTTGCGCACTGTAAGTGCGTAAAACGTCGTTTCTTGCACTTGTGTTCCTAGCAAAGAATTTGGGACCGCTTACGTCGCTAAAGCTTAGGAGTGTGATTTTCACCATTATTTGCATTCCAAATAGCCAAACATTCCAGTGTTATTCTGCGTGCTATGCCCAGATGACGGAAACAGCCTTTTCACGAACACAAGGTTACCAGAGCATGAAAACATGAGACACGCACCAATGTTTCTGAATGAGAAATTTCCTGTGTGCACACTTAGAAGGAAATCTAAAGGTGTATATAGGTGCTTTCATTGTTGCTTTGCTAACCATGACCTTTCAAGGTGTTTCGCCCGTTCCTTTAATGAATACAGCTGTTGCGCACTGTAAGTGCGTAAAACGTCGTTTCTTGCACTTGTGTTCCTAGCAAAGAATTCGGGACCGCTTGAGTCGCTAAAGCTTAGAAGTGTGATTTTCACCATTATTTGCATTCCAAATAGCGAAACATTCCAGTGTTACTCTGGGTGCTATGCCCAGATGACGGAAACAGCCTTTTCACGAACACAAGGTTACCAGAGCATGAAAACATGAGACACGCACCAATGTTTCTGAATGAGAAATTTCCTGTGTGCACACTTAGAAGGAAATCTAAAGGTGTATATAGGTGCTTTCATTGTTGCTTTGCTAACCATGACCTTTCAAGGTGTTTCGCCCGTTCCTTTTTTGAATACAGCAGTTGCGCACTGTAAGTGCATAAAACGTCGTTTCTTGCACTTGTGTTCCTAGCAAAGAATTCGGGACCGCTTACGTCGCTAAAGCTTAGGAGTGTGATTTTCACCATTATTTGCATTCCAAATAGCCAAACATTCCAGTGTTATTCTGCGTGCTATGCCCAGATGACGGAAACAGCCTTTTCACGAAGACAAGGTTACCAGAGCATGAAAACATGAGACACCCACCAATGTTTCTGAATGAGAAATTTCCTGTGTGCACACTTAGAAGGAAATCTAAAGGTGTATATAGGTGCTTTCATTGTTGCTTTGCTTACCATGACCTTTCAAGGTGTTTCGCCCGTTCCTTTAATGAATACAGCTGTTGCGCACTGTAAGTGCGTAAAACGTCGTTTCTTGCACTTGTGTTCCTAGCAAAGAATTTGGGACCGCTTACGTCGCTAAAGCTTAGGAGTGTGATTTTCACCATTATTTGCATTCCAAATAGCCAAACATTCCAGTGTTATTCTGCGTGCTATGCCCAGATGACGGAAACAGCCTTTTCACGAACACAAGGTTACCAGAGCATGAAAACATGAGACACCCACCAATGTTTCTGAATGAGAAATTTCCTGTGTGCACACTTAGAAGGAAATCTAAAGGTGTATATAGGTGCTTTCATTGTTGCTTTGCTTACCATGACCTTTCAAGGTGTTTCGCCCGTTCCTTTAATGAATACAGCTGTTGCGCACTGTAAGTGCATAAAACGTCGTTTCTTGCACTTGTGTTCCTAGCAAAGAATTCGGGACCGCTTACGTCGCTAAAGCTTAGGAAGTGTGATTTTCACCATTATTTGCATTCCAAATAGCCAAACATTCCAGTGTTATTCTGCGTGCTATGCCCAGATGAGGGAAAACAGTCTTTTCACGAACACAAGGTTACCAGAGCATGAAAACATGAGACACGCACCAATGTTTCTGAATGAGAAATTTCCTGTGTGCACACTTAGAAGGAAATCTAAAGGTGTATATAGGTGCTTTCATTGTTGCTTTGCTAACCATGACCTTTCAAGGTGTTTCGCCCGTTCCTTTAATGAATACAGCAGTTGCGCACTGTAAGTGCATAAAACGTCGTTTCTTGCACTTGTGTTCCTAGCAAAGAATTCGGGACCGCTTGAGTCGCTAAAGCTTAGAAGTGTGATTTTCACCATTATTTGCATTCCAAATAGCGAAACATTCCAGTGTTATTCTGCGTGCTATGCCCAGATGACGGAAACAGCCTTTTCACGAAGACAAGGTTACCAGAGCATGAAAACATGAGACACGCACCAATGTTTCTGAATGAGAAATTTCCTGTGTGCACACTTAGAAGGAAATCTAAAGGTGTATATAGGTGCTTTCATTGTTGCTTTGCTACCATGACCTTTCAAGGTGTTTCGCCCGTTCCTTTAATGAATACAGCTGTTGCGCACTGTAAGTGCGTAAAACATCGTTTCTTGCACTTGTGTTCCTAGCAAAGAATTGGACCGCTTACGTGCTAAAGCTTAGGAGTGTGATTTTCACCATTATTTGCATTCCAAATAGCGAAACATTCCAGTGTTACTCTGCGTGCTATGCCCAGATGACGGAAACAGCCTTTTCACGAAGACAAGGTTACCAGAGCATGAAAACATGAGACACGCACCAATGTTTCTGAATGAGAAATTTCCTGTGTGCACACTTAGAAGGAAATCTAAAGGTGTATATAGGTGCTTTCATTGTTGCTTTGCTAACCATGACCTTTCAAGGTGTTTCGCCCGTTCCTTTAATGAATACAGCTGTTGCGCACTGTAAGTGCGTAAAACGTCGTTTCTTGCACTTGTGTTCCTAGCAAAGAATTCGGGACCGCTTGCGTCGCTAAAGCTTAGGAGTGTGATTTTCACCATTATTTGCATTCCAAATAGCGAAACATTCCAGTGTTACTCTGCGTGCTATGCCCAGATGACGGAAACAGCCTTTTCACGAAGACAAGGTTACCAGAGCATGAAAACATGAGACACGCACCAATGTTTCTGAATGAGAAATTTCCTGTGTGCACACTTAGAAGGAAATCTAAAGGTGTATATAGGTGCTTTCATTGTTGCTTTGCTAACCATGACCTTTCAAGGTGTTTCGCCCGTTCCTTTATTGAATACATCAGTTGCGCACTGTAAGCGCATAAAACGTCGTTTCTTGCACTTGTCTTCCTAGCAAAGTATTCGGGACCGCTTACGTCGCGAAAACTTACGAGTGTCATTTTCACCATTATGTGCATTCCAAATAGTCAAACATACCAGTGTTATTCTGCTTGCTATGCCCCGATGATGGAAACTGTTTTCACGAACACAAGGTTTCCAGAGCATCAAAACGACACTCTGAGCACACATGGTAGCGGAAAAAACCGAAACGAAAGACTTAGGAAGAAATGGAGAAGAAACAACAGGTTGGGCGCTAAACTTCAACTGAATTTATTCAAACAGGCGAGCCAAGAATTACAACATGTGCGCATGCGTGCATGGGTGTCGTGAAAGGCGAAATTAAAATGCAGAATTTAACAGAAGTGTTTCAATCTGATACAGACAAACCGATGTGTCACTAATAAAACTCGTGCCTCTCTTTTTTATGTGATATGCCTCCAAAAGTTCCCTAGCCAACATATCACCACTCCTGCCACTTATCTTTGTCTCACGCAATCTTGGTTCACATCCGCATATCTTGCAGTGCGCAGGCAAATGCGTCACGCCTTTGTTAATTACAGATAATTCGTGCTCCCGTGCTCGGACATTGACACATCTGCCTGTTTGGCCCACTAGGTTTTCCCACACGACATCGGTATTTCATACACGACGCCCTTCGCGCAAGCAACGTAGGATATGGTATGCTTTTTCCCGCATCCAGACCTTTTTTCATCAACGCGCCCAATGCGCGGACATAGTCCAGCCAACTTGTGTGGCGCCGAGAACACAACAGGCACACCGAACCTATTCGCGACTTTTTTCATGTTGTGGGAAAGATTGTGGACGTAACCCAGGCAGCACGCAACGTAGGGCCGATATTGGTTTTATGGCGGCAAAGTTCGGCCCATCCACGGCCTAATGTTGCCGACAGCGAGCCAGTATCGGCCATGCCGCCGTCAATGACTGGCAACGTCGGGCTACTATAGCCGCTGGCCCGCCGATATCGGCAGGCCGTCGACTGTAATCGGCAACATGGGGCCGCTTATGTGCGTTACTGCCGACATCGGCTGAGGCGATGGCTTTCAACGGCAACTATGGCGCCGATTTTGCCTTTCTACAGACAATATGGACTGGCCGACACCATTTATCGGCAACACTGTGCCAAGTATGCCACCTTAGAACCCCCGTCGGCTAGCCGAAAACTTTCTCCTGCAAATGTGGCGCCGATTTTGCCGCTCATCAGAATCGCCTGAGGAATGGAGAATATGGCGCGATATTTGCCCAGAAAGATTATTTCACAGGAAACATTGAGTCATTTCTGCTGTCCTGGAAGCAACGTCGACTACGCCGCAGCCTTTCATGGTTGATATCGGCCGGGCCTCTTTGGAAGCCTGCTGTATGTAGCAGTAGAGATCCGATCGACAAGCATGACCGAAATTCACTTGAGAGATTCGACGTAAGAATCAGATGTTGAGCTTTATATACTCATGTATACGCGTTTCAGTGCCGGAACATAGCGCATGTGCGTTTTGAGCAGCATATATGACATTATGTTCGCGCGCATTGTTTTTAATAAGCAGGGCGCACAAAAAGACATGCATATAAACTATTCATATATACATCTACAGACTGTATTGCGGGAACTTTGCGAAACAGGCTGGCGCAACAGTTAACATTAGCCAGAAGGATCGACAAGCATGGTGGAAAATTATCTGACAGCGCATGTCAGGAAATTTAAATTCATAGAAATTCTTCGTGCTTACATCGATGGGCACAACCACCACTCATATGTTCAAACAAAGATAAACAGTCGGAAGCGGCGCTCTATATGACTTACATTTAGCCACCTATGGAAGGAAAGGACATACGGAGGTAACAGCGCAACAGCGAGTGGACAAAAAAGGTCTAGCACAGACATTATGGTGCGCTGAAGCGGAAATAAACTCTCGCAACCGGCGTTATCCTACTGACATTTAGCAGCCTATGCAAAAGAAGGGTATACGGAGCTAACAGCGTGACAGCGAGGGGACAAAACAGATCTAGTGCTAACTTTATATTCAGAGGATGTTAGCTGTTTTTATACACCATGAAATACATAGATCCCTTTTGCATTGCAAATTCAAATGAAGTGCTTTTGTCAAGACCACGACATTTGCGAAAAAGGCAAAAACGAAAAATACAAAGCAGTCATATGGCAAGCATTTTCATCACAAAGGTGGCAAACAAATGCACACACGTATAATTGATGTATAGGGAGCTCTTCTGGTGAGTTCTACTAGAGTGTATGTGATCACAAAGTGTTCTTGCGCAGGCGATGTGCGTATTTTATGGTATATAAAAAGAGCAAGCATGCACTGAAAAAAAAGTCAGTTGAATATCAAAGCTCTCTTCTGTTCTCTAGTTTCTTCATATGTTTGTGGAGGGTCACAGTATAAACCAACCATCCTAAGTCAAGCTGTTGTTGACCACGTGCCCCTCCACTATATTTCATCAGTGCGTTCGCAAAACTAGTGCACTCCTTTCCAAAGCAGCTCCGCAACGCATGTATCGCAGCTCACTAAAGCTCAGCAACAGAAAATAATTGTCTAGTGGTCGGGTAAACTTATACCTCCCTTTTCCACCTCCATGCTCTCTACTACCACGCAGATACAATAGGCTAATAATTTCTTAATATGTCCACGGCATTGCGTATAATTCCTTCTTTCTTTATTTTTTGCTTTTTTGTGACCGACCGTTAGTGCGTTCTTGCCATACATATCGAATTCTTTTACACATCGGCCATCGCGGTTACGTTGTACTAGTTAGATGAGAAGAATATATCGAGCTTGACTGCATGCTCTGTGCAGCGAGTGTAGGATTTGTCTCTGACGTTCATATGAGACTATGGTGTCGATAGAAGCCCACATCTGCGTTTTCTAGTACTTAAAACTAATTTATTTATAACCAAAAAGAGTAAAATTAAGGGCGCGAGTAGAGGTTCAGCGCAATATTTCTTGTCGCGCAGGAAGGGAGCACGTGTTTTCCTGCGCTGCAGAAACTTGCAGAAATTCACAATGGCGACGCCGCGCGCCCTCGCTACGTTTGTTACGTGCAGTGCAGCATTTCGATCGCGTTTTTAGCTAGAGTGGGTGGTTCAGCCTCTGCGAAATCCTATGCTACAGGTAGCTAGCAAGAGAACACATGCATACAAGCATACTCCATAGGCTGCACCAGGCTGCACTTAACAAATGCAGTCCCGGCGGGTGTCCCCGCCATTGTGCTTTTGCCCAGCAGAAATGCTGTCTTCCACGCTTTGCGACAACCACAAAAAAAAGAAAGCAAAACGCGCATATTCTGCCTAGAAGCAACCTTGCACATGCTAAGCTAGCAGCAACTAAAAATTAAAAAAAGTATGTGAAGGGGGGACGCGCGTCGCTTCCCGAACTGACCACCCTCGTCACGGCCCCCTCCCCGCACGTCCATTGTGAGCACCTACAGTTTGCAAAGAGTGTCGTTCTGAACCTGCTTTTGGTGGCAGTGTTGGCCCTTCTGAGGGGGAGACCGCGCAGTTTTCGGGGAACTTTCCGCGCGGCTGCATTCTCTCGTCGCGGCTGCAGTGCTACCGACATGGAACGAGTTTCAACGGCTGCACGCAGTCTGCCTACGCGTATCGGCGCATGTACCGCATTTATCGATCATCAAGTTGATTGCGCGATTCCTTGGCCAGTGTACCTTCTAAGACAATGGCCATCACAACTGTGACATCGGTCGTATATGAACACAAGCCTGCGCCTTTTGGTGAGGCTACAGTGCCGTCGCTGAATTTGTATTGCTGACACACAGCTCAAGAGTGCACAGCGGATGCCGAAATTCGGTAAGTTGCTGGCCACTTTTCAGAATAGGGCCTGGCACATTTTGTTGCGATGTTAAACCACCGGTTCCACCTTTATATATTATTTGTGTCGTGAGGTGCGTAGGCTCTATATTTTCGAATAAAGAGCCTACGCACATTGTCCCAAAGCAATTTTACTTCATATAGTTAATCCTGTGCTTGTATCAAACCCCCATTGTGTGGTGACTTGCAGTTCTCGTAACATTTTTTTTTCCTGCCCGTATTTTTAAAGGTAACGTGATACCGAACACGCGCTCCTTGGTGTTGGACACGTGTGGCAGTTCGGCACGCGATGGCATTTTTAAAGTAGCCTTGAAAATATGTCCTTCCTCTAATATCTGCTCATAATGCGCCTTGCACCTATCATTTAAGGACATTTTTGCCTAAAGACTCCATCCTTGGTGTGTGTCGTATTAGCTCACGTCTACATGTTTTCCTTTCCGATGTATGCCAAAAACATGAAATTTATTATAATGCAAAATGCACCTATTTCAACTAATGTGCCCCTTTTAAAATTGCTTTGCAACAGAACCTTTACTCATGTTTCTATTCTTTTTCCCTTGGGTATCTAAAGTGACACAAAGCCAAGATCTGGGGGTTGAATATTGAACATAGATTCATTTTATAGTAAAAGGACAACTTTCCTTTGTTATTTTCGAAAGTAGTGCCCGATTATGAGATGTTTCCGACATTTCTTGAATTTCTGCGTTTGTTCATGAGTCGCACATAAATCGCATACAATTATAGTATAGTGCTGATGTGCTCCACAGCTGTGCTAACTATTCACGCCTTTTCACGCAGGTTCCACCCTTGCCGAAGCTTTTCCACTACGACGGTGCAACACGAGAATAGCACATTATCAATTCAGAGTTCACAAAATAAATGAAATAGTGCTTTTCCCTATAAACCTCTCTTGTTGTGTTATTTGTTTTGTTTAGAACGCAGTAATAGAAAGTACAGAGGATCCACTTATCCCCACTTTTTACTGTGTTAATAAAGCTTTCGCGTATGCATGAGAGGCATATTTGCACAAACTACTGTTGGTCCTTCGAAAATGCCTTCGTATAGCCCTTCGAAAATGTGAAAACACAAAAATAAAAATTTTTGCAATCCAAACGGCACGACACACGTGGTGTAAACACTAGAAACACAATATTGGCTGTGAACGGTCGCGCAAGGGGTTTCCCGATGTCGGCGTGGCAGACAACACGCCAAAAAAGCCTGAATGCCCGCAACATCGGCCAATGCTACCTAGCCAAATCCGACCCATTCTGGCTGGCCAAATTTCGCCCACTCTGGCTGGCCAAGTTCACCCATGGTGGCTTCGCCACATTGGAGCCATTCTGGCTGGCCGTCATCGGGCAGATGTGGGTGAAAGTAGCACGAGCGCGATTGCCGACTTAGGCCCGATATCGCTGCCGACTTTGGCCGACTTCACGCCTACATCAGTCGTGTGTTGGCGTGCTGCCTGGGAAGGCACCACTGCGGGCTTACATCCTCTTTGGGCGGGGCTGGGCATTTTTTTTGTTCGTGCCCTTGACCTTCTGAAGAAGGGTTTAAGAGACGGCGCCAATGACCGAGCACGGATAGCCGACTGCATGTAGCCTCGCCAATTGGTAGTCGAAGCTAGCCTGCATCAAGTGCGAACAAGACTTTATGAGGGCAGATTCAAGGCAAAGGGTGGCTATTGCTCTTTTCACTAACTTAGAATGCGCGGTATCATACGGCAGCAAATCCGTCTGCGCTCGTGGGCTGTACTTAAAACAAACATGATCCTTGTCACAGTCAAACACTAAAGGAAGGTCTAAAAACTGGAGATTTCCATGGGAAGGGATTTCATGTGTAAAGAGCATGCCCTTCCCATGTTGCCGAAAAGCGGCTAAAATATCGTTAACAACGTCGTCAAAAATAAAATCAGGGCCATCCTTTAAAAATATGTCGCAAAGTACAGGAGCTACGCACGCACCAATACATATTCCCTGCCGTTGAATGCACAGTCTATCATTAAAGGAAATAAAAGTCGATTTTAGATCAAATTCCAATAAGACCATAAAATTGTCAACAGACATACCCACTAAATTCTCGAAGTCAGCTACACCGTTGCTGTCGATACAATCTCTAACGGAGGCACACATTTCCTCTTGAGGCACGGAGTAGAACAGATCAACTACATCTACAGAAAAAGCAGTAGCAACAGAGCGGTTTCCTCTAATATAGTTAATAACATCAGCAGAACTTTTTGTCGAAAAGGGATCATCCAAGTGCAGTTTTTAAATGCTACAAAAGGAACTGGCTCACCAGCTGCTGCCAAGAGCCTCTTTCGCTCACAATGGCGCTGAACGGTATTTCTTCTTTGTGCGATTTTGCCGTGAAGAACACCTTTAACGAGTCACTTTTTCTGTCACTAATTGCCTTGGTTAGCGTCATAAGGTTGAGGTCTGTACATAGCGCCATAGCTTCTTTCTTGACTTTTCTGGCCTTTACATTCACCGGCACAAAGTTCTTTTCTATGGCATGTAGTGCTTTTTCACTGAAGACCATTTCTGAGAAAACAACAAAGCGTCCTTCCTTGTCAGACTGCATAAGGTGGAGGTGATCTTGCCGGAAAAAGGACACGACGGACTTAATGGGGTCTCTTTGCTTATCATATCTCGCCCTGTTGACTGTCCTTCCGAGAACATCAACTCCTTCCAAAAGGCATCTCTCTTGTTGCTCACTAGCCGCTTTCTTTGAAATGCATCTATTCAAGGCCAGGAGTTCATGGGCTGGTATACTTGGTTCATAGCTGTACTTCGGTCCTTTGTCTAGAACGCGAGTGACAGTCGCTGGCATCACGATGTGCTCTTCAGGTACAAGAACTCCAGCTTTCCCTGATGCATTCTTATCTTGCGGACGGTGAAGAATCCTTCTCATGTAGCTTTGAGATACCTGACGTTTAAGTACTCTGAACTGCTCCTCCGCGATCCAGGCGGGGTACGAAGCAAAATACTGAACACGTAAAAAATTCCAGCTGAGTCTGATTTGAACCCAGAGCTCCGAGCGAAGAACCTTGCAGATACGCTTTATATGACCTGATGACGCTCTGAATGGGCCGAACAAGGCGCTAACCTCGGCTGGCACCAGTCCTTTCCGCAAGTATTTGTGCTATATCGCGCAGTCAGTGTGCCGCTCAAGGTTCATCGGTTTCTTCTTGCGGAAAGGACTGGTGCCAGCCGAGGTTAGCGCCTTGTTCGGCCCATTCAGAGCGTCATCAGGTCATATAAAGCGTATCTGCAAGGTATCTCAAGCAACCGAACTCCTATGGCAAAGCTACATGAGAAGGATTCTTCACCGTCCGCAAGATAAGAATGCATCAGGGAAAGCTGGAGTTCTTGTACCTGAAGAGCACATCGTGATGCCAGCGACTGTCACTCGCGTTCTAGACAAAGGACCGAAGAACAGCTATGAACGAAGTATACCAGCCCATGAACTCCTGGCCTTGAATAGATGCATTTCAAAGAAAGCGGCTAGTGAGCAACAAGAGAGATGCCTTTGGGAAGGAGTTGATGTTCTCGGAAGGACAGTCAACAGGGCGAGATATGATAAGCATAGATTGATTTGTGGGGTTTAACGTCCCAAAACCAGTTCTGATTATGAGAGACGCCGTAGTGGAGGTCTCCGGAAATTTCGACCACCTGGGGTTCTTTAACGTGCACTGACATCGCACAGCACACGGGCCTCGACATTTCGCCTCCATCGAAATGCAGCCGCCGCGGCCGGGATTCGATCCCGCGACCTTCGGATCTGCAGCCGAGTGCCATAGCCACTAGACCACCGTGGCGGGGCGATAAGCAAAGAGACCCCATTAAGTCCGTCGTGTCCTTTTTCCGGAAAAATCACCTCCACCTTACGCAGTCTGACAAGGAAGGACGCTTTGTTGTTTTCTCAGAAATGGTCTTCAGTGAAAAAGCACTACATGCCATAGAAAAGAACTTTGTGCCGGTGAATGTAAAGGCCAGAAAAGTCAAGAAAGAAGCTATGGCGCTATGTACAGACCTCAACATTATGACGGCAATTAGTGACAGAAAAAGTGACTCGTTAAAGGTGTTCTTCACGGCAAAATCGCACAAAGAAAAAATACCGTTCCGCGCCATTGTGAGCGAAAGAGGCTCTTGGCAGCAGCTGGTGAGCCAGTTCCTTTTGTAGCATTTAAAAACTGCACTTGGATGATCCCTTTTCGACAAAAAGTTCTGCTGATGTTATTAACTATATTAGAGGAAACCGCTCTGTTGCTACTGCTTTTTCTGTAGATGTAGTTGATCTGTTCTACTCCGTGCCTCAAGAGGAAATGTGTGCCTCCGTTAGAGATTGTATCGACAGCAACGGTGTAGCTGACTTCGAGAATTTAGTGGGTATGTCTGTTGACAATTTTATGGTCTTATTGGAATTTGATCTAAAATCGACTTTTATTTCCTTTAATGATAGACTGTACATTCAACGGCAGGGAATATGTATTGGTGCGTGCGTAGCTCCTGTACTTTGCGACATATTCTTGGCGTCAATAGACCGCGACATACAGGGTTACCTAGATGATAGGTTCTACCTTAAGGCTTTTAGATATGTTGACGACTTTTTAATATTTTTAAAGGATGGCCCTGATTTTATTTTTGACGACGTTGTTAACGATATTTTAGCCGCTTTTCGGCAACATGGGAAGGGCATGCTCTTTACACATGAAATCCCTTCCCATGGAAATCTTCAGTTTTTAGACCTTCCTTTAATGTTTGACTGTGACAAGGATCATGTTTGTTTTAAGTACAGCCCACGAGCGCAGAAGGATTTGCTGCCGTATGATACCGCGCATTCTAAGTTAGTGAAAAGAGCAATAGCCACCCTTTGCCTTGAATCTGCCCTCATAAAGTCTTGTTCGCACTTGATGCAGGCTAGCTTCGACTACCAATTGGCGAGGCTACATGCAGCCGGCTATCCGTGCTCGGTCATTGGCGCAGTCTCTAAAACCCTTCTTCAGAAGGTCAAGGGCACGAACAAAAAAATGCCGAGACCCGCCCAAAGAAGATGTAAGCCCGCAGTGGTGCATTACGTCCACAATCTTTCCCACAACATGAAAAAAGTCGCGAATAGGTTCGGTGTGCCTGTTGAGTTCTCGGCGCCACGCAAGTTGGCTGGACTACGTCCGCGCATTGGGCGCGTTGACCAAAAAAAGTCTGGATGCCGGAAGAAGCGTACCATATCGTACGTGGCTTGCGCGAAGGGCGTCGTGTATGAAATACCGATATCGTGTGGGAAAACCTATGTGGGCCAAACTGGCAGATGTGTCAATGTCCGAGCACGGGAGCACGAATTATCTGTAATTAACAATGGCGTGACGCATTTGCCTGCGCACTGCAAGATATGCGGATGTGAACCAAGATTGCGTGAGACAAAGATAAGTGGCAGGAGTGGTGATATGTTGGCTAGGGAACTTTTGGAGGCATATCACATAAAAAAGAGAGGCACGAGTTGTATTAGTGACACATCGGTTTGTCCGTATCAGAATGAAATGCTTCTGTTAAATTCTGCATTTTAATTTCGCCTTTCACGACACCCATGCACGCATGCGCACATGTTGTAATTCCTGGCTCGCCTGGTTGAATAAATTCAGTTGAATTTTAGCGCCCAACCTGTTGTTTCTTCTCCACTACCTCCTAAGTCTATCGGTTTTTTGCGCTACCATGTGTGTTCAGAATGTCAACCAACTCGCCCAGCAACAAGTTCTGCAAAACATGACACGCACCAATGTTTCTGCATAAGAAATTTCCCGTGCGCACGCTTACACGGAAATCCAAAGGTGTATATAGGTGCTTTCTTTGTTTCTTTGCTAACCATGACGCTTCAAGGTGTTTCGCCCGTTCCTTTAATGAATACAGCTGTTGCGCACTGTAAGTGCGTAAAGCGTCATTTCTTGCACTTGTGTTCCTAGCAAAGAATTTGGGACCGCTTACGTCGCTAAAGCTTAGGAGTGTGATTTCCACCATTATTTGCATTCCAAATAGCGAAACATTCCAGTGTTATTCTGCGTGCTATGCCCAGATGACGGAAACAGCCTTTTCACGAAGACAAGGTTACCAGAGCATCAAAACATGAGACACCCACCAATGTTTCTGAATGAGAAATTTCTTGTGTACACACTTAGAAGGAAATCTAGAGGTGTATATAGGTGCTTTCCTTGTTTCTTTGCTAACCATGACGCTTCAAGGTGTTTCGCCCGTCCCTTTAATGAATACAGCTGTTGCGCACTGTAAGTGCGTAAAACGTCGTTTCTTGCACTTGTGTTCCTAGCAAGGAATTCGGGACCGCTTGCGTCGCTAAAGCTTAGGAGTGTCATTTTCACCATTATTTTCATTCCAAATAGCCAAACATTCCAGTGTTATTCCGCGTGCTATGCCCAGATGAGGGAAAACAGTCTTTTCACGAACACAAGGTTACCAGAGCATGAAAACATGAGACACGCACCAATGTTCCTGCATGAGATATTTCCTGTGTGCACACTTCCTTCTGTTCAATAAAGAGATACGGGCTTTTCAATAAAGAGATACGGGCGGGCGAACTTCAAAAAAACACCGAACAATGGAAGTTTCTGAAGACAATTAAAAAAACCCATTTTTGATATTTTTTAAGCTTTGTACACTTATTCTCCTTCACGTTGGCTTTCACAATCACCAAAAACATGTTGCATAATTTTGTTCCCCTAGGAGTTACAGGCCGTCAAATTATACCCTTATGGAAGGCTCAGCGAACCATGAATGTCTGATTATTCTGACATTTGTGATCGCGTACGGCTTTTAAATTTTGGCATGATAATGTGCCTGGTCATTTATGTCTGAACACTGCATATTAGCTGTGAGGAGCACAATAGTGAATGATTAAGTGTAAGTTTTGTACGCGTGGGGTTCTTTCATGCGCCGCGGTTCGTAGCGCAGATAGATATTTTCCGCCTTTACCTCAGCAAAAAGGCAGTAAGAACTCAATGCGTAGCTTAGATTCCCCCTCCCCGGCAAAAAAAAAGAAAGATAAAAATGCCATAAGCAAAGAGCGCTTTCCAAAGAATCTTTAGCAAAATGGAAAATTTGTGAAGGTCAAGACGAACCGCTTCATTAAATCATGTTTTTGGGCTGAAATCGTGTTTGTTCAATTGATTAGACAGTTCAGATTTCTTCTTTCATGTAGACGTAACTCCTTCCAAGCAGGCCCGGCGATTCGTGCCACGTACAAGCCAGGAGATGCTTGCGTTGACGTGGAGAGCTGCCAGGCATGCCAACACCATGGAGGCAACTGCAAGCTCTGGAAGAGAAGCTGGAATCAGTGATCCCGGTGCCGTCCTCTCTACCCACCCCCATCGATTCCTCCTCCGACATGGACGTCCGGACCTCCGAAGGTTGCACTAGCAAGCGCCGCAGATCCAACACCCCCCTTAAATCTCTCCACCTGTCCGAAGAAGTCCAGGCTGCTATCAAGACGGTCCTGGTGGATCTTGAAAAACGATTGGATAGCCGGTTCAACTCCGTCCACCAACTTCTCACTGCGCAACACGAAGCTCTAAATTCCCTGCGCACAGACTTCGCTGCCTATCCACCCGCGCCGTCCTTCCAATCTCTCCAGTCGACAGTAGATACCATGCAAACTACCATGCTTGAAAGCATCCGAGCCAAGCCACCCCTTCATGCCCGCACCACCTCCTCTTCCGCAGCCCGACCCTCAGCAAAAACGGTCGAGGTAACACCATCTGCTGTTACAAATGGTTGACCGATCCGTCGTCACCATCTGGCAGTGGAACTGCCGTGGTTTTCGTCTCAAGCGTAACCACCTCCTTCTCCATCTTCAAAAACTAGACCCCTCGACCTCTCCTGATATCATCGTGCTGTAGGAAACTCATGCCGACGTTTCCCTCTCGGGTTACGTCGCCCACAACCAAGTGGCTTATCATCCTCTGCCCCATCCCGTCACGGCCATCCTCACCCGGCAGACGCTCGTTGTTAATCAAGTCGACCTACCCTTCCCTGCAGTCCACCACGTCTTTCTCGAGGTACTACCTCAGTGACGTGAACAGCCCTCTCTTTTTATTCTCAACGTGTACAACCCCCCTCGTGCCACTGAGGATGCATACCTACTCGCCCTGCTCCGTGCCGCTGCAGCGAGAGCAGAAAAATCCCCCTTTGTTATTCTCGGCGACTTCAACGTCAGGCATCCAGACTGGGGCTACCCGAAGGCCGATCGCCCCGGAAGGAGGCTGTGGCAGCTCGCTCATGACCTCAACCTTTCCCTGCTCACCGACCCCAACCAACCAACGCGCATCGGCAACAGTGTGTGCCGCGACACCACCCCGGACCTCAGCTTCTGCCGGAGCGTGCCCGACGCGCGCTGGTCCAACACGCACCAGTCCCTCGGCAGTGACCACTATGTCATCACCGTTCAAGTCCGAACCTCCCAGTGCAAGCCGCACCCACACACGGCCCGCTATACAAATTGGGACGCGTTCCGAGAACCCCGGCTGCACTCCGCTGCCTCCAACATCGAGGACCTTTCGACGTGGACCGACCAACTGCTAGCGGACCTCGATGCAGTGACCGCCTCGATCCCCACCACGGAGGATCATCCGGCAATCGACTCCCGCCTTGCCCACCTGTGGGCCGCTCGCACTGGACTCACCAACCGCTGGAACAAGCAGCGTCACAACCGCCGCTTACGCCGCCGCATCGCGCACCTCGATCGTACGATTGAGCAACACACCACCCTACTTGCCCGCCAGCAGCGGGAACAGCTCTGCTCCGAGCTCTCTGGTCAGTTGGGCAACAAAAAATCCTGGCATCTCCTCCGCCACCTCCTCGACCCTGCTTCCGCCAAGTCGGTCGCTCGGCAGCAACTACAACGAGTGGTTCGGGCCTACCCCGGCGACACTCCGTCGCTAATGGCAGACCTGGCCGCCAAATACCTCCAACTTCTGCCTGCCGGTACTCCTTCTCTCCCTCTCGCGTCCTACTCTGGGGCCCCAACCCAGAACTCGACGCCGACATCACTGAAGCGGAAGTCTACGGGGCACTACATAAGCTCCGCACCACCTCCGCCCCTGGCCCAGATCGCGTCCCCAACAAGCTCCTCCGAAACCTCGACGCACCTTCAGTTGCTACCCTTACTTCTTTCCTTAACGAGTGCTGGCGCTCCGGCATCCTCCCCCAGTCATGGAAGCACGCCCGCGTGGCTTTCATCCCCAAGCCGGGAAGGAAACTCACAATCGAGAATCTCAGACCTATTTCACTCACTTCGTGCGTCGGTAAGCTTCTGGAACATGTCATTCTTGCTGGCTTGCAAACGTACACGGAGACTCACCACCTGCTTCCCCACACTATGCTTGGCTTCCGTCCCCATCTTTCGACGCAAGATGTCCTCTTGCAACTCCACCACGACCTTCTCGACCCACCCGCATTCTCAGACACTAAGGCTCTCCTTAGCCTCGACCTTCACAAAGCGTTCGACCACGTCTCCCATTCGGCTATCCTTACCGAACTCGCAGCCCTCAACCCCGGCACCCGCACCTACAACTACATTCGCGCGTTCCTCACCGCCCGGACGGCCGAGATCATCATAGGAGACCATTCGTCTCCCACGTACGAGCTTGGCCCTCGTGGCACCCCTCAGGGGGCCGTATTGTCGCCTTTTCTATTTAATCTCGTTCTCCGCTCTCTTCCTGACAAGCTGAACCATATCCCCGGCCTCAAACACACCCTGTACGCAGACGACGTTGCTCTCTGGGTCACGTCGGGCTCTGACGGCCACATCGAGGAGACGCTGCAACGCGCAACCGACATCGTCACGTCCCACGTGCACGCGGCCGGTCTCACTTGCTCGGCGGCCAAATCGGCCCTCCTTCTCATGGGGCCTCCCGATCGGCGTCGCTACAAAACGCCTCACCCCACCATCACTGTTTACGCCAACTCCATTGCGGTGCCCGTCGTTTCACATCTCCGAGTGTTGGGGCTGATACTCCAATCCAACCGCCACAACACGCATACCATCGACAAGCTCTCGCTCTCCGTGCAGCAGACCGCGCGTATGCTCGCCCGTGTCCGTGCGCGGCGTGCGGGCATGCGAGAACACGATCTGCTTCGCCTTGTCGATACCTTCGTCGTTTCTCGCCTCATGTACTGCCTTCCTTATACTCGTCTCCTCAACGCGGAACGCGACAAAATTGACGCACTCATCCGTAGGGCATACAAGACAGCCCTCGGCCTTCCCACCAACGCGTCCACGTGTCGTCTTCTCCGTCTGGGTGTACACAACACCCTCGACGAGTTGATAGAGGCTCATCGCTCCGCTCAGGTGCAACGCCTTTACCGTTCGCCGACCGGTCGCCACATCCTTTCCTCTATCGGCCATGACACTTCCTCCCACCCACCGGATCTGGTTTCGTTACCTCACGCCGTTCGAGCGGCATTCTCCATCAAGCCGCTACCCAAGAATATGCTTGCGGGCCACCACGACGCTCGCCGCCAAGCCCGTGCGGCTATGCTTCACGCCAAGTACGCCGACCACCCGGCAGTCATGTACGTGGATGCAGCCCGATACAACTCACCCAGGGATGCCTTCGTAGTCGTTTCCGTGTCGTCCTCTTCAGCGCCTTCCAGGCCGGCAGTCACGGCAGGCACCGTTAGAACACCCTTTACCGTCGAGGCGGAAGAGGCGGCCATCGCTTTGGCTGCGATCTCGACCTACGCTGGCGTTATACTCAGCCACCTCCAAACAAGCCATCTCCAATTTCGCGCGTGGTATCGTATCGCCTACCACCCTACGACTCCTTCGCCCACTACTGCTGCGCGATGAGCAGTGCAGCTTTGAACTGATCTGGGTCCCCGCCCACTCGGGTCACCCCGGCAATGAGACAGCTCACCGACACGCTCGAGGATTCGTCGACCGAGCGGTGGGCCCCTCAGAGTCGGACACCCCTGTGCCGGAGCCCCTGGTCACCTGGTCACCTACCCAGCACTACCGTCTCGAGCGATACGCCTATCCTCCGCCTCACGGCAGTCTTCCCAAGAGGTCCGAGATCGCCTGGCGGCGCCTACAGACCCGGACGTTTCCGTGCCCCCTCGTTTTTTCGTACATACACCCAGGTGTCATCGATCCGCGCTGCTGCCTCTGCGGCGGCATAGCCTCGTTGAACCACATCCTCTGGAGCTGCCCGGACGATCCCCCGCCCGCCGACCTCTTTCGCTCACCACCGACCGAGGAACAATGGGAGGCCCTTCTCTCCAGCACCGACAGAGACATCCAGACACGGGTCCTGGAACGTGCTGAAGAGGTCATTGAAAGGCACAGCCTTGCAGACTATGTGGCTTAGCCTCCATCACCCCTCGCCCCTTCTACGAATAAAGTTGCTACTCACTCACTCATCCACTCTTCCTTCTTTAACTCGCGGAAGGCAACAACTTCTTTTTCTTCAAGGTGTATTAGATGCACACTTTTCAGTTTCTCTGAGAAAACGGTTACAAAGTCTCTGGCTGTACGAATTGCACTTTCAGGGTTTGTCCTCAAATTGCTGAGCATTGCCTGATGCTTGACGGGACCTCCGACTCCATCGCACGCGTTTTTCCCGTGTCCAGTTGCTGAGAGTACCCTTGTGTACTAGGACAACGGCTATTTCCGAAATATCTATTTTTTTAAG
The DNA here is from genome assembly GCA_013339685.2 of Hyalomma asiaticum. Classification (NCBI taxonomy): domain Eukaryota; kingdom Metazoa; phylum Arthropoda; class Arachnida; order Ixodida; family Ixodidae; genus Hyalomma; species Hyalomma asiaticum. The sequence continues at coordinate 27,750 of JABSTT010001720.1, forward strand.
TGACTGGCGGGTCCATCACTCACATATGTCACCTTGGAGTAAACCGGCAAGTTGTCTTCCACCCATTCTTTCACTCGAGCCAAGCAGGCGTGAGCGGAGTCGTGGCTCAAGTGGTCATTAACAACAACGAAACTCTTCGTAGATTTTCTCGTTGTTACCAGGCGTGTAAAGACAAACACTTGCTGTTTGTCGCAGTGGTATGCCTGAACTTCATCGGGAAGCACGACAGTCCATTTTTCGGCAAAATTAAAGTGGAATATAATGCTTCCACGGTGTATGCATTGCTTTTCCTCGTGTATATAGCTCTACTTTGTGTCTTCCTGATGTGGTTGTGCATGATTCACCTTGTCACCAATACTCGAAGATGATTAAAAAAGTGTCAGCACTCAAAACTTTCTTTACAAGGTCGCCTGCCTCGCACATTTCTAGCAGTGTTTCTTCGTCTTCTGGGATATTAAGTTCCTCCAGTGTAAGGTACTTGCCTTTTGGATGCTGATTGCATTCGCCTAAAAGGCACTCTGATGGTGAAGGAATGCAAACGAACGCTGAGTGAACCTCGTCAGCATCGATTCTGTGGCATATTCTCAACCGCAGCAAGGCAAAGATTATAGTCGGCGCAAATGGCACAAGCACGCACGTCATGCTGAGCATAACATTTTACCCAGCGCGGTCGCAAGGTGCAGAATGTAATCTGAGATAGGTGCGCGCGTCCGGTTACCACTTGTTTTGCTTTTGTTTCCTTTGACGTTCTATACACTGCTTTGCCACTGGAGTGCCACGTTCTTGCGTTATACTGACCACAAGTGGCGGTGCACAGTTTCTCTGGCGGCGGTGGCGGCTGTCGACCGCGTGCGTGAAGCGAGCGCTCATAGCTACCTGATAGTGTTTTGATCTTGCTTCCATCTCCGCCTTGTTATCTACGGTGCTAACAAAAGACAGAATGGATAGCGAATCTCCAATGCACACACGTTGAAGTTACCCAAGAAATGTTTCGAGCACTTTTGGTTTAAGGAGGCGAAAAGGAGCTCTGACTGGGCCTCTCTTAGAGAGAGCATCTGGGGGGCGCGCGCACCTGCTCGGTAGCCCCGCACTCATGGCCGCTCAGGTGATCAAATCGTTTATAAATTGACGCCATCAGTGCCACTGACACCTTTTTTCGGTGCTGCTGGCCTGTTAAGGGCCAGAAATACAATTCTGTTCTCATTCTATATACACTCAGCGGGCAAGAAGCCGGATCAACAACAATTGCCTATCACTGCGTAAGGGTCTAATTTGACGGCCTGTAACTCCTAGTGGTACAAAATTATGCATCATGTTTTTGGTGATTGTGAAAGCCAACGTGAAGGAGAATAAGTGTACAAAGTTTAAAAAATATCAAAAATGAGGTTCTTTTTAATTGTCTTCAGAAATTTCCCCCGTTCGGTGTTTTTTTTTATGTTCGCCCGCCCGTATCTCTTTATTTAAAAGTCATATAAACATAAGCTTTTGAAGTTTGACAGAAGAGCATGCTTAGAACATAATGCGGTATTTTTTCCGCTCTGCCACAAGCTGTTTTTGAGATATAAGCCCGCAAAGTGGACAAAAAGATGCTTCCTGGGCTGATTTTGAGGATTTTTATAAAAGTAAGTACACTCCCCATAAAAAGAAAAAATAATTTACCACAAGCAGAAACATGCGTATAATTACTTAAAAAAATTTCAGCCACCTAACCTTAGTATAGTTTGTGTAATTATTAACCAAGTTTGGCGAAAACAGAAGAGCTGGTAAGCGCGGCACTCCACCTCTTCGTCATTATTAACTCCCGGCGCTTCGACAAAATTTTTCCTAGCAAAACCAACTGCGGATCTCTTCTTTCCACACATCGGGCAGCAATATGTGACGCCCCTAGAGGCGTCGGTGGGGCGAGAGAGGAGAGCGCGGGGAACGGACATTTGGGGCACCGGTTTCCCGTTTTCCGGCCGCTGCGGCGGTCAGGGGAATCACCGGAGCTCTCGCCGTATGCAATGCGTTCGCGGAAACCGCGCAATGACAGCAGAGGCGACGCTTGCGCGGAGGCCCCACATGCGTGTGTACATTGAGCATCAACTTCGTGCTCTCCCGGCGTTCGTTATGGCCGAGAGGATGCGTGCGTGTACACCCATCTGGAAGCTGTCAGGTTGCGATGAACCGCACACACGTGTTGACCGCTCCTCTCGCACACCGGCCACTTGAAGGAGTTCGCCCGGAAATGCTTAATGCCCTTGCTTACGTGGTCGTACGCAGACAACAGTGCACCACCAGAACCACGGGAAATAACGAGGCGCCAAGGAGTCGCACCCGCACCTGTGTGGTGTCGCTGTCGGTACTGGCCGGCGACGAGGGGTTGGGAGTGAGAGAAAAGCTCGTCTCGGGGCCGGGGACGGAAAATTCGGAGAGATTCGAGAGACGTAAAAAGACGCGGAGGCATTCCGTCATGTGGGAGTCGAAGAAGTGAGTCTTGTAAGCAAGCCCTCGTGTGAGCCGCGCCGTTCGGCTCTCCATCGTTAGAGATGATGTAGTCCTCGTGAAGAATCCATGTCAGCAGCAATGATCGGAGAGGATCCGTGAGCTACGAGGACTTCGAAGATGACACCTGAGCCCCTGCCTAAGCACCAGTCCACCGCCGGCGACGAGACCTATACACCGATGGAGCCTGCCTCCCAGATAAGCGCTCTTTTCGTTGCGGCAAGCGTGTTTGAGACACTGCGCCTTAGTTTGTCGGCCGCTTTGTACTTGTCTTTTGGTGATTGTTTATTAATTGCTATGTCTGCCATGTTCATTTCTAGTTTGTAGTATCAGTGTAGTTCGCTCTTTAATGACTTTGTTTGTTTGTCATTGCATTGGCTAAAAATTGTGATTTGTGTGTTTAAATCATGTTCGTGCATTAAATTAGTTGTTTTGTTAACTTAATAGAGCCTGTTGCCTCTTTTCTTCCCAGCCCCAGCACGAATCCCGTTTTGGGGTTAAACGGTTGTTGAGATGAGTGGCCAAAGGGGGATGAGCGAGGTTGGTTGTGATGTTTTGTTAGATGAGGTACGGTAGAGGTGATAGTTGAGAAGTGTTGTGTAGAGCGTGGAACCGCCTCCCCCTTTGCGCGTTGTTGGGACATCTCAATATATAAAATTTTGAAATAAATTTAGGAGGGTGACCAGCCATGCTTTGTTCGATCTTACGTGGAAACACCCTGTTATGTTATGACAGGTCATAACATGAAAATGTTGACATGCATGTCATGAGCGCCATGGTTTACATGCTACGGTCTTGGTGCTCTCCTGGCCGTTTCGTTAATGAGATGTATACGAAAATTCGTATGCCACAGCATGACTGCATGAAGAATATAAACGACAGGTCACAACATGAAAATCATGCCATGCATGTCATGAGCGGCATGATTTACATGCGACGGTCTTGGTGCTCTCCTGGCCGTTGCATTAATGGGATGTATACTAAAATTGGAATGGCACAACGTGACTGCATGATGATCATAAATGACAGGACATAACATGAAAATCATGCCATGCATGTCATGAGCGGCATGATATACATGCCACAGTCTTGGTGCTTTTGCGGCCGTTTCGTTAACTTCGTATGTAGCAAAATCGCTATAGCAAGAAAGCAGTGCAGGCTCATTTTACGATCTTCCCTATCGGAAAAATCACCATGATGGGTGCTGGAAAATATGGTGGTTATGGTGGAAATAATGTTGGGCAAGCTGGAAAAGATGGTGGTTATGGTGTACGATGCAGGGAAATGGTGGGCGGCATGGTGTACGGATGGCGGGTAAAGTGGAAAGGATGACGGGCAATGTTGGGAAGAACTCGGAGGCTGCTTCCACCATCGTGGAAATGCTGGGAAGCAGCGGGCAGGCGACGATGGTGGCACATGGTGTACAATCCTGGAAACTTTTGCCCACCATTAGTGTCACGCTAGAAAGCAGTGGGCGATGTTGTGGGTATACTGTGAAAGATCATTGAAGGCAATATGCTATGCTGAAGAGAACCGTATTTTGCAAATTAAGACTTAATGGAGAGCTCAAGTTGGGGTGGCTGTGATAAGCGTCACATTGAAAGCAGCGATAACAAACGTGTCATGAATCATTGCGTATATGCTTATCGCAGTTTCTTGTTAGCACTCTTTTTCTTGTTCTTTTATGAAAATATCTAACTGCGATTAATGGCAGTGTTATTAGTGCTTTCGTCCAATGCTACATTATCGATAAAGTGGCAGGTTGGGCGAGTTGGTGATAAAGGTGATCGGTATGGTGCACAGCGCAGGAAAAAAAAATACAAGAACGAGGGCAGATACAACAAAACACAGCAAGTCTCTCCTCGTTTTTCGTTTTCTTTTTTTCCTGCGCTGTGTACCATATTATGCCTACTACGTTGTCCTATTCTTCGTTTTTCTTTTTGCTTTTTGCTTGTAGCAATCAATATTTGTACTACCACCGCCCACACGCCTCAACCGTATTGATTGCTAAATAACATCATTTTGGCTGCAGCTAATAATGCACAGAATGTGCGCTACAGGGCACTGTGTACTGTTGCGCATGCAATCTGGCGTTACACATGCAACGTGCGGAACACGTTGGACCGAGGTTGAGGAAAACGTCGCGAAATGCAAGCTCGCATAAGTTACGGAATCTGCAGAGCTTACGGCAAATTCCAATTGCAGGATGGGACCTAAAATAAATACTACATTGTGTTTGCAGTTTTTAGCCTCAGAGCATTTGTTTCTGTATTTCCTTACACTGAAAACATCACAACTGGTCTGAAATTTTGAAACCGAAACCGCAACCCGTGGTGTCGCCACCATCGCGCTATTGCTGTTTTTTTTTTTCTTCCAAACATGGCGGCGCCCTGTGGATGTCGTGTTCAACGTGGGGCGATATTTGTTTTCGTATGGACGATTTCTGGTTGCGCTGCATCTCGGTGTATGTTTAGCGTTGTGCTCATTAGCTCCAGTGGACCTTCTTGAGCCAGTGTGAGGTGCGGTGTGCGATAGACTGAGAAAGCAGCAGCCGACAGCGTCGACACTTCGGAGATCCTTTGTTGACGTCCATTCGCCGAGGGATGTGAGTCGTCGCGACATCGTCTTTCAGTGTGTACGCGACCAGTGAGAAGCAGTGCCGGAATGCTTTCTACGTTCCGTGATGTGTGTTCCTAGGAAATGCCTTCTCGTTCGCACACATCGAGGGTCGGCACATCGCTTCTCGACCTACCGACGAACGACGCGGCTCGGCACAGCGCCTCAAGGCCGTCGGACGACGCAAACTGGAATCAGCATGTTTCTTAACTAAGGTAGGTGGCTGTGAATGCTGCGCTTTGTGCCTTGTCATTGTTGTGTGCGCTCTTTACAGCAAGAGTAATGCTGCACGCACGACGTCGCGAGCGCGAACCGGAAAAAGCTGCACGCACGACGTGAAGCTTTTGCCATGGAGCACGTGATGGTAGGGAGCCGTTTTAGTTCGGTAATGTTTGCATTCCGGCTACCGGGGCGAGGATCCAAATCAAAACGTTGCAGGCAATTCCCATTCACTGGGTGCCTGCGACCATGCGACTCGACGGTGATGACGGGCACACCGGTCCCTTCGATATCTGCTCCCCCGCAACGCAGCAACGTTCGGAGGCGCGGTGGTTTAGCGCGTCGCGGTACGCTTGCAGTTTGGGTAAACCTGGGTTCGAATCGCGGCTGTCGTGAAACTTTTCTCTTTTTCTTTGACTTATTTTTCAGTAACTGCTTTATTAACACTAACACTACTGCTCCGAAGGAGCCGTAATGTTTTTAAAACAGAATCGCGGTGGTGTCAGCGGCGGGCGCGCCAGCGCCCGTCGCTGACGCTCCTGGCCTTGGCAGTAGTGACACGAGCAAAATAGTGAGAGCGCCGAAGGCATACTGCGAAGCGGCAACGTATGTCAACGGGCTCTCCAGTGACACGGGCGAACCACGGACACGGTTAAAACAGCTATAACAGGAAATGTGCTGGCAGGCACATGTGCTGGCAATAAACTGCCCGCACTAGAGGCTCGGCGCGGCCGCGTCTTGCGTGCAGCTTTTCCCGATTCGCGCTCACGACGTCGTGCGTGCAGCATTACTCTTACAGCAAAGGAAATCGAGTAGCGTGGTGCAGAGTGCGGTACCAGTGGCGTTAAATTGACGTGTGCACGATGTCTGTGCAGAGATTAGTCGCAACAATTGCGAAGTGCTGGTCCGCCCGCGCTATCGTACGTGAACATTCCATGAAAGGGAGCATAAAATTGTCGCCACGAACATGATCGTCTTGCTTTTTATACGTGTAACTACATGACTCGCGAAACGTGCCTATTGCTGTGGTTATCGGTGATGTATGCAAGCGTTTGTGCATTTACTGCCATTTTAGGGCTGCAAACAACTGCGATCCAAACTCATTATGCAGGTATAAAAATGTGTTAGCTGCTATTAAAAAGGACAAAACTGAGGAAGTTCGAACACATGACAGTAGCAATAGGAATAAATTGTAACAGCTGATATGATATGTGAATCTGTAAACAGCAACAGCATGACGAAGCTTTTTTTAAGGCAGTTTTTATAGCTGGCCTGCTCGGGAGCCATGCATCGCTTTGCGAAGATAGCGTTCACTACCGCCTACCTCTGCAATTCTTCACATTTGTCACTGATAGAAATGAAAGATATTGAATATCTGTCAATGAAAGTTTCCCTGAAATAAATCTTCCTAGAATTTCATTGCTTCACGAAGGAAAGACGAATGGAATTATAGCAACAAAAAGCTGAGCTAGTCTGTATGAATTCATGACTAAGTAAGGCAGGCGAACACTGACCAAGAGAAGTAGACAACACAAATGCTGACGAAAAAAAAATATAAAGGAAGATGGCACAACACTTAACCGAACATGCCTTTCCATTCTACTTTCCAGAACTTTGAAAAACTGCAATATGCATCTCGGCCTGTCCGGAAGGAGTCAAGTGTTTGCAAACAGCTTCTGGATGATAAGTCAGTGGGTGCATTCAGAAACTATTTGGAAGCATTTGGATCACTTAAGGAAGGGCCAGGTGTAGAGTGCAGTTTTTTCAAAGTGCTGGCATTTTTAATGTGAGGCATCTGCAGATAATTTTTGTGCTGTCCTTTTCTTTAGTGTTTGTGTTGTCTAGCTCTCATGCATCCATGCTTGATTGCCTTGCCTTATTTCATTATGAATTCATCCGACTATCTCAGGCTTACTGTTGTTATAATTCCATTCGTCATCCTTTCATGAAGCAAACAACTTTAATACAGGACAAATTTACTTCGGAGAAACTTTCATTGACATATATTCATTATAATTCATTCCAATCTGTGACAAATGTGAAGAATTACAGCGGTATGGGGTAGCGAATGCTATCTTCACTTAACAATACATAGCTCTTGAGCTGGCTAGCTATAAAAAACGCCCTTCAAAAAAAAAAACAACTTCAGTCATATGTTATTGCTGTTTGCATGTTCACATATGTCGGCTGTTGCAATTAATTTCTATTACTACTCTCATGTGTTCGAACTTCCTCTGTTTCGCCCTTTTTCATTGGTAGCTAACAAAATTATACTTGCATAATGAGTTTGGATCGCAGTTTTTTGCAGCACTAATATCACACCATTTAGGGTGCTGCTAGCATGTGATGAATGCACAAAAATCTGCACATGTCAGTGAGAAGTGTGTAAAGGGAAAATTGGGCTAAAGTATGTAATTATCCGCATTCGTTAATGTGTTTATCGGTGAAGACAGGTTTTACAGCCATGGAATGTTGACAAAGACATTTCACAATTTAAATTAGGTGCGGATGTAACTGGGCCCTCTTTTTCTAACATTTTTTTTTGTTTGTAGCCTGCATTAGGCACTACCTGGAGTGAGCTGTTTGTTAAATTACTTTAGAAGTGTCACTTATATTGGAGCTGGTAGTACATTTCTGATCCTGTCAACAGAGTGAAGTGCCTAATATTGTTTAAATTTCTGGTGGTTCTACACATGAAGTGAAGTATCTTTTGTTAAGTGATACATGTGCCTGCTTATTCATAGTTCATACCATGTGGCATATGTGAAAGTATTCACTAATGGGGAAAAAATTGGGCTGTCTGGTAGCCGTCTATACGGTGTGTGTACTTAAACACTGTTGGAATACGAGCTTTGATATTGTCATCTTTGAAAGTATTCACTAATGGGGAAAAATTTGGGCTGTCTGGTAGCCGTCTATACGGTGTGTGTACTTAAACACTGTTGGAATATGAGCTTTGATATTGTCATCTTTGTAGTTGCTTCCCAACCTATAGCATATTTTTCCATTCTTCCTGTGCAGGTCTCTTGTTTTAGTATGTGTGTTGACTAATTGCTGAAAGAAAGCATAGTAAATGTTTTTCTAGGTGCACTGTGCAAATGTGCAGTTGTGAGATTTGTGTGTGGGTACGATGTTGCCTCGTTGCTCATTGATAGCTGTATTTGATGGCTTGATAACTCTTGGTAGCTTCAGTGTTACTGTATGAAAGCATGGTTCGCTTAATGTCAGGAACATTTCTGTATATTATAACGTTTTTATTGCAGGTAATACTGTTGTGATTCATGGAGATGACTGATCTCTTACGGTGCTTGTGATTACAAAGCGTTGAATAGGTAGGGTCCTGTAAGCAGTAATGTCAGTGGCTTCAAACATGCTATGAAGGAACAAACAATGATGTACCCTGTCCCGAGCCACACACACGTACTGTAGTTCACCAGGTGCCAGTGGCAGTAGGGGCAGCGCCTGCAGCTGACCTTGCAGTGCTGGAGGGCCTTTTTAGAGTAGTTGATCGCCAGGTGACATTACATACAACTTATCGAGCTTATAGTTTCATGCGAAAAGCTCAGATTTTTCTGTTATTAAGAGATAACTACCATTAATTTTCATTTCTTTTAGTTTGATGAAACATGTAGAAGTAATCTTTTGTGAATGGTTGGGAGTTCTTTTTGCGCATGTCTACATAGGTGAAAAATTTAGTTAATATCACTATCATCCCTGTGGAGTAGTAAATGTAACGAAAATGTAGTGTTTATCAATGGAAGTTCTTGCATCAGGGTTGATGCCAACATTTGTCTCCTGGGGCCACATGATGACAGCAGTCCTTTAATTTGGGGCAGTGCTGCTGATGTAGCAGAGTAATGAATTCTTGTTATATAAATGGCAGATGGCAGAGAAGCTGGTTTGCACACATAAAAATCATCCTGAAATTTACTTTTGTGTGTGCATTTCTGGTGTTTTACTTTGCTGCTGATTGTTTTACACGTACCTATGGGCAGCGAAGGTTTGCATTATAATTCTTGTCTACTCACCTTTAATTGCATCTGTGTGGCTGTATTGTTCAAAAAGAGTTAATACTTCCATAAATATTTTCGTGCAGGTCAAAATTGGGCATGAAGGACAACACCGATGGAAAATGTTGCCTTGAAGCACGGTACTTCTGGCCCGCTGCTGAAGCTGCCAATCGCAGCTTGACGGGCCAGGCATGCCGCAGCCTTTCTACAGGCATTGAAAAACTTCCAGCAACACCAGAAGAGGTGGATATGGTTAAAAGTAAGTGAATCATGCTGCACACATTCAGCCTGCGTATTGCTACACATACTGATTGCAGCACACATGCTGTTTAGTTGGGATGTCAGTTTACTAATATGAAAAAAATGATAGTATCACTTCAGACAGTACAGTGATTGTTCTTCTCAAGTGCTGTTCCTTTTTGGCTTGATGTGGCTCTTAATATTTTGCAGGTTGCCTGGAGAATTATGTGGAACTTCACGTGAAGGTCCGCCAAAGGATATCCGCATTGCCGCCATAAGGCGGTACTTACGGAGCTTTTTCACCGAAGCAGCACAGCAAAGAAAGTCCGGTGACTAAAAAAAATGTCTCTAGGCAAAATAAATTAATTTTATTAGCCAAATTATCCACTTCTTTTTGTAAGAAAGGCACTGAAATGCCTGCTTGGCCTTTTAACATATTTAGAACAAAATGTGTGGGCCACAATGTCTTCCTTGTGCTTGATTTATGTGGTTTATTTCAGCCATCAATGTAAGTTTGCTAATGTACCTGCATGAGCAAAAGTAGAATTCCTAATTATGTCCATCCAAGAAGCCCGTGGCTCTCTGCCTCTACCGCTGGCCAGCCACCCAGCTTGCCCACCTACACCCAGCTTGCCCGCTTACACCCAGCTTACCCGCCTACACCCAGCTTGCCCACGTACACCCACCACCACCCAACATGCCCAACACCCACCATCCACCCATCTTGCCCAACACACCCAACACCCGGCATCACCCAGCACCACCCACTACATTAATCCACTATAGTGTTTTCCAGCATGCCCGGCATCTGTTTTTTTCCGACAGGGTTGGTGCGTGCTTGGCATTCCCTTGATTCCCACTGCACGTGGGTTCTGCCGTCTGTTTTGTGACTGCTCCTTTCTGTCTTTCAAAGATAAATAAACACTGAACTATATATATATATATATATATATATACTTCGAAGCGGAGGACACTTCCTCCTTATATATATATATATATATATATATATATGATAGGGGGTAACGCTAAGAGATAAAAACGAGCGGGATGGATCAGAGAACAGACAGGAGTAATTGATTGATTGATTTGTGGGGTTTAACGTCCCAAAACCAGTTCTGATTATGAGAGACGCCGTAGTGGAGGGCTCCGGAAATTTCGACCACCTGGGGTTCTTTAACGTGCACTGACATCGCACAGCACACGGGCCTCAACATTTCGCCACCATCGAAGAACAGACAGGAGTAGCCGATATTATTATATCAATTAAAAGAAAGAAGTGGACCTTCAATAAACACCCTTTACAATATATATATATATATATATATATATATATATATATATATATATATATATATATATATATATATATATAGATATATTGTTACACTCCAAGAGTGACCGTGAACAGATGTCTTGATGCTGGCGTGGTGCGAGAGCCGTCCCTAGGCAGCCTGCCTAACGTCGTTCTTCTCTTCTTCCCTTCCGACCGCACAGCCCGCTTCCGCGGTAACCATTTTTTTTCCTGCGCGCTCTCGTAACATTCCCCCGTTGCCAGACGAAGACCGCCGGGCGAGTCAGTCAGTAGTGCGTGGACGGTAAGGCTTCAGGCGGGCGACGTGCGTCACCTCTGTTTTGGCCGAAGGTCGTCCGCTGCTCGTGAGTCGTGCTACGCGGTAGCCGCTCCAGAATAACAAATGGCCCGACATAATGAGCGAGAAACTTCTGGCTCATGCCACGTTGTCGCAAGGGCGTCCAGAGTAACACAAGGTCGCCAGGATCAAGATATACGTGTCGGTGACAACCATCGTAGCGGATTTTTTGACCGGTCCTGAGAGGCCAAGGTGCGTAGCCGAGCAAGGCGCCGCGCTTCTTCAGCTCGACAGAAGATCTCGTGGTATTCACTGCTCTCCTTGTGTCCGTGTCCTGCACGCCTCTTCTTTTGATATGGATCTCGTTAATTGACTCACTGTCATGAGAGAAACACGGAAGTAAAGTCCACCAAAAGTTAGACTCGAAGAGTGACCGTGAACAGATAAGTCTTGATGCTGGCGTGGTGCGAGAGCCGTCCCTAGGCAGCCTGCCTAACGTCGTTCTTCTCTTCTTCCCTTCCGCCCGCACAGCCCGCTTCCGCGGTAACCATTTTTTCCTGCGCGCTCTCGTAACAATATATATATATATATATATATATATATATATAGAATACGGCCATGACAGGAGAAAACGTGGTTCTGGCGTCCATATAATTGCTACGACAAAATATGAACGGGAGCATTGGCATTCTCCGATTTGTAGCTACAAGATAGTCCATACGAATTTCTCACAAATCAAAGCACCATAAGAGATGAAAACTCCATCCTACTATGCGGACTCAGGACGCAACTAGAGTCTGTCTGGGCGGTTGCTCTACCAGTTCATCAAACCAGGGCTAGCAATTACTATCGTGGGGCCGGATTGCTCGATGACTTGAAACAGCAGGGTAATTAATAAGAGAAATGTTATGCAGGATTTTGCAAAATAGAGTAACGGTACTCAGGGGAATCGCGAAAATAATACCGGAATATTATTGCTACTAATACTATGGTTGTGCTTGCAGAACTGTAGCAATTGGGTTCGTCATTTCATGTTTTCACTGAGCTCATGCGCACTTAGAAACACCGATCGGAGTTTCAAAGTGGTACGACAATCAAACGTGAAGGGTGTATAAAGCAGCCGATCTTTAAGTTGCGTGCTTGTGTCGATCAAGTCTTTTAGGCGAGTGTGATCGCCGCGAGAACCCAGTGGAATATAGAACCGGCGATCGAGACGAACTATATCAGATTCGTCTTGCTTTCAAGCAGTACTGCTGTTGGAAGAAAGCTAATCGTTAATGCTTTGAAAAGATCCCTTGAGTGCGAAATTTGAGTTTGCAATGGGCTTTGCTCAGAACAGTTTGAAACTACAGGTACCAATATTGGACGATTAGAGTGTGCACACCATAACCTTCGCGAGTTGCGAAAAAAATCGTTCCTTCTCAATAGCATGGGAATATTCTTTAAATAACGAGCAATTTTCCTCTTGTGAAGTTGGACAGCTGCTCAGCGTTTTTTGTGTTTACAGTGCCCCTTTGCTTCTAACAGGAAGCGCGCTAGCTCTATCACTGATTAGGCAGCGGCTGTTTATTTTTATTTTTGTATGATACAGAAGGTTGTACGGAGAAACACATTGACAAGGGAGGGTACAGGAACAAGTGCAAACTCACATTGTTTTATTCATGGGCGTGTAAGTTTGTGCTTGTCCCTGTGCCCTCCCTTGGGAATGTGTTTCTTCGCGCAACCTTTTGTATTAAATATGTCGTGATGACTTGCCCAAGAACGTGTTTTACTAAAGTTCTTTTATTTTTGTTCGTGCATCAAACCAGTCACGGTCTCTGAATCGCTCGCCGGTCAGCTTTCCTCATTGTACTTCGTGGCACAGTTGTTCTGGAAGCTGATCGGGCTCACATGGTGACGACTATGAGGATGAAGGCGGGCACCTCAGTACTGGTGACTGCAGGTCTCGCCATTGCTGCAACTCCGTTGAAGAAGTAAGCTTAATGCTGTGTTTCTCATCTTTGCGTTTACATCACCGTTTCGGGAGTCGAGCGGGGAAGGCGTTCGCGGCATTTACGCTGCACAGCTTACGCATTTGTCACCGCAAGAAAAATAAATTTATGGGTTTATTTTGCCAATATCATGACATAGTTACGAGCACGCCGAAATTGAGAGTAGAGTTCTTGTCTAAGCTTGACTGCCTAATGGGAGTGTTGAAGTGCTGCATAGAAATATGAGCGGTGTCCTGTTCCTCGAGCTGCCTTTGCTCATCAGCGCTATTGCACTTTCGCAAGAAATGTTGCTGCTGCTGGTTCGAACACGTACAGCTGCAGTAAAACGGCAAGTTGGGCCAGTTGGTTGGGATTCATTAAAAAAAACAAAAAAAAAACACGTACAGCTGCGCGTTTTCCGATAACTAAAGGTAACTCTGTTCAACTGTCTTCTCGAATTATTTTTTGGAACTCCAAAGATGTTGTTGCCATCTTGAGAGGCGCCAGGCTTGTATGTTCGAACGTCTCCTCATAAAAAATTTGACCTTGTCTTGAGCAAGTTCGATGCAGCTCCGATCTTCAGAAAAGTGTGCTTTAGTGGCCTAATGCTCCTATCCGTGAGATGTATAGCGTCTGCTTTATTGATTTGATTTCATTCTTCTTGCCCTGTTATATTCCTGGATAGAAAGTGCAAGGCACTAAAATGACGAAGGAGCACACACTCCATCGTCGTCTTAGCGCCTTCCGCTTCCTCTCATGCATAGACAACATCCACAGTCTTTCATCCTATTTTTATATTGCTTGTTCGGCATCCCCAATTCAGCTCGCGGTAAAACGAACACATAAAAAAGGAATATCCCGTGGAATCACCAAGATTACACTTGTGTGTGAGTGTGCCGCCAGAGCGTACCTTTAGTTCAAAATGGTTCCTTTAACCATCGGGACCGCAATGAATAACCGGTGGGTGCGCCCCGTACAAAATAGGCTGGGATGAGCCACTGGTATGAAACGCACAAATATGTGTGGCTTACACTCGCATTGGATCTGAGGGTGAAGACCAGTCCACCTTTTGGGTAGTGTTTCAAAGCTATGTGCGATAGCATTTTCAAGAATTCTGTGTCAAATTTCACCCAAAGGCTACGCGCTAGCGACGTATCAATATTTAGTTGGCTACAAGTTCGTCTTCCTTTATTTGCCTTCAATACCTGAAACCTTCACAGAAGTACGTAAAATAACGAAGCGCAAAATGGACGATAGCATAACATCAAGGAAGGAAGGAAATAGTAGAGAGGGAAAGGCAGGGAGGTTAACCAGTGTATGACAACCGGTATGCTACCCTGCACGAGGGGAAGGGGACAGGGGAGATTGAAAGGTGAAAGGAAAGAGGAAGAGAGAGAGAAAGTGGGCGAACATACAGTCAGTGGCAGCTGCATGGCACGCGACATCACACATCGCTGTTACAGTCGCTGTTACAGTACATGTGAGGGCATGGTGTTAGCTGTAAACTCAACTCGAAGGCACGTCTTATGCACAGCTTACGAGAAAGAAAATCACACTTTCGCCAGAAGGGCGAAGCAATCACTGCGATGGCAATGCATGATATCAAGTCAGAGAAGCATTTTTAGGGACAATCTGAATTGTAGTGAACGTGGGCTTATTAAGTGCAGTTACTTAGAGTACCATGTGACTGTCGAGCGCCAGGGACAACGGCCCAGCAGAGCTGCGAGCTAAGTCAGTTGCTCTGATGTCTTGTGGCCCTCGCTTGACACCGCGCGACCGCGCTAAGCAGCGCGCACTTTGCACTATCGAGAAACTTGGACCAACACAACGGCATTAAGCGAGCACATTCCTTTCGGCATTTGTAGACGCATTCACGTGAGCGCTGTTCGGAGAGGGCATTGCCGCCGTTGCGACTGTATGCGATGTACGTGGAACGGAGCACGCGATCAAAGCGCTGCTAAGCCGTACGCTGCACGTTTGATGGCTGTCCAGATAGAGCGCGCAACAGAGATGGCGACAGCGCAAAGTACACAGCTTTTGCTCGAGTGACAGCCCGCCGCCTCCTTATCGTTTCTGTTGATGCTCGTTAAAGACGGGCAGGGCGTTTCCTTTCCGCTTCTACACAGACCAACGCGCGGTGTATTATCGCATGTGCGCTTGGACCGACGGAGACGGGCCGGGCTCATTTGATCTCTGCTTCAGCCGCGTTCGTCCTCCCGCAGGTAAAAGGATGCGCGGAGGGGGGGGGGGGGGTAATAATCTATTTGGACTTCATGTGGGACATGAAGCGACTCCAAAACCCGTCCCAACTGCCCATACCATGGCTATCGCAATAATTCTTTATTTTGCAATTGTTAACAAAGAGAAATACAAAACCGGTTCGACCCATAGCCAAAGGCTATTTGCGGGTCCAATGAAAAACAGAACCGTTTCAAACAGAAAAACATTCACATTCATCGCATGCATACACATATATAAACTAACCACCTTTTTTAGAAACACTATATAGTCAACTATTTGCGAATACAAAAGGGACATTAAAGGTCAAAACAGGGGGATACCAACCAAATTATGAACATCAAAAGTAAGATTTAGTTCTAAAGATAAAAAAACCCGACGTTTCGAGTCCCACTCGGACCCTTGTTCAGGGGTGACTGGAGGGCACCAGACAGCCGCAGTGCTTATAACGCCTTCTTTTTCTTGTTTCTTTCTTTTTTCTTTTCTCTTCCTTCCTTTCTCACTTTCTCTTTTTCCGGTTCTTCAAGCCGAGGGGGTCATGCTAGTGTTGAACCAGGTGCCGCGGAGTCCGCTAAAATAGACATTGTCTATTTTAGCGGACTCCGGCCCGGCGGACTGGTGCCCTCCAGTCACCCCTGAAAAAGGGTCCGAGTGGGACCCGAAACGTCGGGTTTTTTTCCTCTTTAGAAGTAAATTTTACTTTTGATGTTCATAATGTGGTTGGTGTCCCCCTGTTTTCACCTTTAATTTCGTCCCAACCAGACAGATCTCTGTCAAATGTTCACCTTTAAACGGGACATTATGTTGTTCACACTGAGAAGCATTATTCAGGCTAAGCAAGTGTTATTTGAGTACGGATGAAAAATTATTTTCTTGTCTTATTTCTCTTGGTAGATGATTCCAGATCGTATGCCCTGAAAACTATAGCAAACGTTGTCCGTAAATATTCTTTGTTGGAGGGAGATTGAAATTTCCGCATATTTGATTTCTGGTTGCACGAGAGGACGAATAAGAGGTAGAAATATGAAAAGGCAGGTTATTTTTCACAATGTTGCAAGCACACATGGCCACTTTTAATTCCTCTATCTGATAATACGGCAAGATATTTGTTCTGTTAAATAAAGACAGACTAGGTAATATGTAAAGGGAGACATCACCAGCCTCACTCGTTCGGGGAGAGCGCTATCGACAGCGGCATCACCCATGGTTGGCCAGAATGCCATCATGTGCTTTGTGACTTCTCAATCTTTGTAACCACTTCAACTTAATAAATAGTTCCCCTTGAAGCACCCAGTCGTGTTATCACATGGTGTCAGAAGTGATAGAAGCGGTCGAAGTCAACAATGGCCGGCGAGAATGGTCTGCGACCACCGAAATCGTTGGATACGAATTCGAACGACCCTACCACGTGGGAAGACTGGTTGCAAGCATACGAATGGTATGAAACCGCCGTCCAGCTTCAGACCAAGACGCCCGAAGTGCAAGTAGCAACATTTATGTCTGTTATTGGAACCGAAGCTCAAAAGATCTTTCGTACGTTCAACCTAACGGAGAGCGAGAAGAAGGACGTGAAAGTAATCAAGAAGAGGTTCACTGAGCACTTCACGCCGCGCATAAATCACGCCTACGAACGCTACAAGTTCAATCTCATGACACAAAAGGAGGGAGAAACCTTCACGGATTATGTGACTGCTGCAAGGTTGCAGGCAAGCAGGTGCAACTACGGCTCGCTGACGGAAGAACTCCTCCGCGACCGAATCATTGTGGGTGTTAGAAATGACTTCGTAAGAGAACAACTCCTTACTGACCCAACTCTCGACTTGGAAAAAGCGATTCACCTGTGCCGAGCCAACGAGCAAGCAGCCCAGCAAATGAAAGATATGACGACACAGGGCACCCAAAAAGTCGACGCATTGCGACAGAGCGCAGCCAAAGGACGGAACAACGATGAAGACAAGCCAACTGACTCGCCAACAAGAGCGATGTTCAAGTGTGGATACTGCGGGACCAAGCACGCGAAAGGCAACTGTCCAGCATATGGCAAGAAGTGCAAGAAATGCAGCAAAGTCGGACATTTCGCGACGGTGTGCCGAACGGGAATGAGACAACAACAACGACGAGTGAACGCGACGGGTGTTGAGCAGTCCAACTCCGACGACGAAGTGTTTATCTCCTTGATTCAAAACGAAAACAGCGCCGAAGAAGACTGGCACGAGACCATTACTTTTGCGTGTGGGAAGTCAATTGACATGAAACTAGACACAGGCGCCCAGTGCAACGTCCTGCCACTGAATGTTGCCACGTCCCTAGGTCTCAAATTGACTCAGTCACCAGTGAAACGCATCGTGTCATACACCCAGCACAAGCTTGATGTGTCAGGAGAATGCATAGCCCCATGCACAGTGCGAAACAAGCCCGTCAAGATTAAATTCGTCGTTGTAGACGGACAGCTAACGCCAATATTGGGCAGAAATGCATGCGATGTGTTGAACCTTGTGAAGCGTGTGCAAGTGCTAGACAAGCACATGCAAGATGACCTCTACATGGGACTCGGATGCATAAAAGGTTTTGTGTACGACGCAGACTTGATAGAGGATGCAAGCAAATGTGAGGTCAGGCCTCCGAGAAAGGTACCATATGCCCTCATGGACGATGTAAAGACTGAACTCAACAGCATGGAAAAGGCTGGAATTATCAAAAGAGTCAATGAACCAACCCCCATATGCAGCCAAATGGTAGTCATCAAGCAAAAGGGCAAGCTAAGGATCTGCCTTGACCCAACAGACCTGAACAAGATACTTCTTCGACGGCACTTCCCACTGAAGACACTGGAAGAAATTGCCGCACAAGTGAGTGGATGCAAAGTATTCACACTACTCGACTTAAAGAAAGGCTTTTGGCAGCTGCCAGTGTCCGAGAAAACGCAGAGATACTTGGCATTCAGCACCCCCTGGGGCAGATATACGTTTCTACGAGTTCCCTTTGGAATATCGACAGCACCGGAAGTATTTCAACAGGTCGTTACAGAAGTCTTAAAAGGCCTCCCCAACGTTGCCAACTCAATGGATGACATTCTAGTTTACGCCAAGACAGCTGAGGAGCTAGAAAAATACACCAAAGCAGTGCTACAAAGGCTGCGTCAGGCTGGCGCAAAACTAAATGAACAAAAATGTGTCTACAACCAGACGAGGGTCAAGTTCTTAGGCCATGTACTCACAGACAAAGGTCTAGGAATAGACACAGACAAGGTCACAGCAATTGAGAAAATCAAAGAACCAACCAACAAAGCAGAACTGCAAAGACTTCTGGGAATGCTACAATATCTACAGAAGTTCCTACCCAACTTGGCAGAAAAGGCAATCCCTCTGAGAAAGCTCCTAAAGAAGGACACAACATGGATGTGGACTGAAGAACAGAGCAATGCACTAGAGGCTATTAAAAAAGACCTCAAAGAAGCACCTACATTGAAGTACTATAATGTAAATGGTGAGCTGACACTCTCAGTTGACGCCAGCTCAAAAGCGTTGGGTGCAGTGCTAATGCAAGAGGGAAAGCCAATTGCGTATGCATCAGCAACGTTAAACACTGCACAAAGGAACTATCCGCAAATAGAAAAGGAAGCGCTGGCAATCAGGTATGGCTGCAAGAAGTTCCACCCATACATTTATGGCAGACCCTTGCGAATAGAAACAGATCACCGTCCACTGGAGACAATCAGCAAGAAACCACTTGGACTTGCACCACCCAGACTACAGAGACTCCTCTTTGACATCCAACACTATGGTCCCACAATCGTCTACAAAAAAGGGAAGGACCTACACATTGCAGACCTGCTTAGCCGTGACTGCAACACAAGCGAGGATGCAGGCACCATCGCTGAAGAATTGGAAGTTCTTGCCATACTGCCTATGTCAGAAGAAACGATGGCAGAACTGCAGACAGCAGTGGCACAAGACGAAGCCATACAAAGTGTGATACAGGCGACAAATCACGGATGGCCTGATGCAAGAAAAATGACAAGTGCACAAAAGCTGTTCACACATTTGCGTGATGAACTATCCGTGTATGAAGGCCTGTTGTTTCGCGGCACTCGAATAGTAATGCCAAACACTTGGAAGGATAGAGTCATGAAGTCTATCCACGCTGGACACCTGGGCATCAACAGCTGCCTAAAAAGGGCAAGAGAGACCGTTTATTGGCCGGGCATGTCAAACGACGTGCGCAACATTGTACAGACTTGTACAGTGTGCCAAACAATGCAAAGGCGTCCTCCAAAGGAGCCACTGTTGCCAAAAGAAGTGCCGGAATTGCCATGGGAGCGTGTGGCAGTAGACATATTTGACTACAAAGGAAGACCACACTTAGTGATAGTAGACAGTTACTCTGGCTACATAGACTATTCGGAGCTGAAACACTGTTCTGCAAGAGAAGTGATCCAAGCAATGAAGGCATGGTTCGCGACACATGGAATACCCAAAGTGGTTGAATCTGACAATGGAACTTGCTTCACGGCTCGTGAATTCAACACTTTTCGGAAAGAGTGGAACTTCCAGTTGGAAACATCCAGCCCGCTATATCCAAGATCCAATGGCCTGGCTGAAAGGGCAGTACAAACAATGAAAAACCTGCTCAAACGATGCGCATCAGACGGCAGTGACATACAGATGGCACTGTTAAACATAAGAAATGTACCACGAGATGGAAACCTAGGCTCACCAGTGCAACGTCTCTACGGAAGGCGTACAAGAACCACATTACCCACTAAAACTGACTTATTAAAGCCAAAAATTATCAAAGACGTCGCAGAAAAATTGTCACGAGAACGAATGAGGCAGAAGGAGTATGCCGACAAGCACACTTCAAGAGCTCCACCAATACACACTGGTGACAGTGTTTGCGTTTGGGAAGGACCTCGAAGATGGACTCCCGCTACAGTGGTGAACAGGCATGGAGCACCAAGATCTTTCATACTGCAGACACCACATGGGTTGCTGAGACGAAACACATCCATGATAAGGCCAACAAGAACACCAATGACAGCTCAAACAACGTGTTCCCAGCCACCAATACCAGATCAGCCTAAGGAGGTGCAGGCGGCGTCTGAAACCCAAGCAGCGGCTGAGCCTGTACAAAACAGTGCGACACTGCAGACCCCTAGCAGCCACACAGCAACTCGCTATGGCCGCCTTGTAAAACCAGTTGTCAAACTGAACCTGTGATAAAGGAAGATGTAAAGGGAGACATCACCAGCCTCACTCGTTCGGGGAGAGCGCTATCGACAGCGGCATCACCCATGGTTGGCCAGAATGCCATCATGTGCTTTGTGACTTCTCAATCTTTGTAACCACTTCAACTTAATAAATAGTTCCCCTTGAAGCACCCAGTCGTGTTATCACATAATACATGTTCAGGCGTAATGAAGTATTTCAGGCGTCTGGTGAAACAAGAGCTTGCGATCTCAAATGGAAGCGATTTCACAGAAAAGGATATCCAAGTCACTGGGCCCGAGTCGCTGGACCCGGGTCACTCGGCTCAAGTCACTGGGCCCGAGTGTCAGCGTATCGGGCCCGAGGGCCCGATACGCTGACAGTGTTATGCGGCGGCTATTGGTACCGACCACTGTCGGAAGAAGACGTCCTATGCCATCGTCTAGATCTCACGTCGCAGAAGG
The DNA here is from genome assembly GCA_013339685.2 of Hyalomma asiaticum. NCBI lineage: Eukaryota > Metazoa > Arthropoda > Arachnida > Ixodida > Ixodidae > Hyalomma > Hyalomma asiaticum. Next base: position 48,787 of record JABSTT010001720.1, read on the forward strand.
CTGTGCAAGTGCTACTGCGCTTCTTGACATCTACCGGTCTTCGCGAACGTCTCTAAGTGGAACGTTCTTTGTGTGTGTGTGTTTTATTTTTGTGCTTGTCTGTAATCATGTACCCTCTCTCGCTGTCATCTTTCTAACCCCCTCCCCCTTCTCCCCACTGCAGGGCAGCAAACCGGAGTCTAGTATCTGGTTAACATCCCTGCCTTTCTCTTCATTTCTCTCTCTCTCTCTCATACGTTATTTTGATATTATCATCAGGGTAGTAGCGTGCGCAAGTGACGAAGCTTCGCAGTGGCGAGGAAACAAATGTCTTTCTACTAGATTTTGTCGATACATTGCCGTCTGTGAAAGCTTTGAAAGTGCGAGAGTATCTCCCGCAGGGGCGTCTGCGCAAGCAGGCGTTTGGTGTGTAGCGACAACACGGACCCGAGCTAACGGGGGGGTTTCGACTCCCTCCCACGCCTAGCCGTGCGTGGCTGAGCCGTGTCTGGGGAAAAGGGGATCCTGGGGGTTGAGCTGACGCCGGGTGATTGGACCTTTAAGGCCCCCCGGCAGAGGCAACACACCCCTTTGGCCCCGGCTTCACGTAGACGGCACCCCGGGGCTGACCCACCCAGGGGAAATCGGCAGTCGCCTTTTCCTATCTCTCTCTCCCTTCATCTTCGTCTTTCTCTCTCACTTTTCATCTGTCCTGTCTTCTCTTCTCTTCCACCTACTTCACTTTTCCAGGCGGCGAGGGTTAACCTTGTGTAGTTGCCCAACCTTGGGCAGGCATATTTGGTTATAGCGGCGATGTATGGCTGGCGACATCAAGTGATCTACCTTGTAGCGTCGTCCCCTTGTTGGGCTCGGTGGTGGGTGGCCACCATCGCCGCCGAATTCTACACATTATGTGGCATATTCTTTTCCCCCGCTTCCTGATCGCCACCCGAAAAGGTGGCGCACCGATGAGACCCTCACTTCTGCCTTTACCAAAGAGCCATTCCCCAAATTCCATGTAATACACAGCCAACATCCAACAAAAACTGTCCGAACAATATCACCATTCCTCGTGTCAAAATCAATCACGGAGGCGATCGGCCCAGGCTACAAAGCAACGAAAATGGGAAGTGGCGATCTCCTTCTGGAAGTTCGCGACAAGCCCCAGTATGAGAAATTGTCAAAACTTGTAGCTTTAGGGAACATCCCAGTGTCAGTGGGCCCACATAGATCTCTGAACACAGTGCGCGGCGTCATCTCTGACGATAACCTTCTCGAACTCAGTGAGAGTGAACTCCTTGAAGGATGGCAAGACGAGAACGTTGTCAAAGTACAAAGGATCATGATAAGGCGAGACGACAAGCAAATCCCAACAAAGCACATAATTATAACATTCGGAACCAACAACCTCCCTGAATCTATCCAAACCGGCTATTGTAAACTTCGTGTAAGACCAAACATACCAAATCCCCGTCGCTGTTTCAAGTGTCAGCGCTTTGGACATGGGTCGCAAAGCTGCAGAGGGCGAGCCACATGGGCCAAATGTGCATCCAAAGAACACCTGTCCGACAGTTGCACCTCTGCCTCCCGATGCGCGAACTGTGAAGGGGACCACCCCGCCTACTCACGATCATGCCCCTCGTGGAAGAAAGAAAAGGAAATAGTAGAACTGAAAGTCAAATTCAACTTGTCGTTTCAAGAGGCTGGTAAGCGTTATACAACTCACCAGTCTAGTCCCTCCTTCGCCGATGTGACGCGCCGGGGCGCCGCGCCACATCCTCCGGCGGCCGAAAGAGTCACACAGAGTGTGACCGCGGCCACGCCATCAGCGTCCCCGGCTGGAGCAGCCTGCGCTGCTCCGCCCCCTGACCAACAGGGCCTGCAGACTCCCGAGTCTGCCGGACCCCGGGCCACTGCTCACGCAGTTAGGTCCGAAACTGCCGTGAACGTGCCTGCCAAGCAGGCGCCATCCACCACCTCAGAAGAGGTGATGGACACAAGTCACACTCCTCCGGCGCCTCAGACGCCGAAGGAAAAGCGCAGCTCCTCGGAGCGCGCCAAAAAAGAGAAACCCCGCATTACAGGGCCCCCAAAGGGTCCTGTAACTTAAGGTAGCACTTTTGTACACACAGCACCAAACTACATTAAAAAGGATACACAAATCCTACAGTGGAACGTCAGAGGACTGCTCAGAAACCTTGACGATGTCCAAGAACTATTACACGAACATTCACCTAAAGTGCTGTGTGTACAAGAAACACACTTGAAACACAAATACACAAACTTCCTACGCAACTACGTCATTCTTCGAAAGGACCGAGATGATGCCATGGCATCATCCGGTGGTGTAGCTATTATCGTTAATAAATCAGTAGCATGTACACATTTGCCACTACAAACACCCCTGGAGGCAGTGGCTGCTCGAGTAGTTCTTTTAGATAAACTCGTCACCATTTGATCCCTATACATACCACCGCACCACCACTTACAAAAGCAAGAATTCCAGTCCTTGGTGGATGAACTGCCGGAACCTTATCTTGTCCTTGGGGACTTCAATGCGCATAGTGGTCTATGGGGTGATTCTCGCTGTGATGCGCGAGGCCGCCTCATTGAACAGTTCCTCTTCTCTTTCGGCGCGTGCCTGTTGAATCGGAAAGAGCCAACATACTACAATATCGCGAACAACACCTACTCATCCATAGACCTCAGCATTACATCTCCATCCCTTCTTCCTCTGCTTAATTGGAAAGTTATTGGGAATCCCTACGGAAGTGATCACTTCCCAATAGTTCTAAGCGCATCAATAACAAATCAATGTCCTCCACAGGTCCCCAAATGGAAGACAGATAGAGCCGATTGGGAAGAGTTTCGAAAACTCTCCCTCTTAAGTTGGACTGACATGTCTGCATTAAGCACAGAAGCTGCTGTGGACTACTTCACTGCTTTTTTGATTGATGCTGCAACCAAATGCATCCCACAAACAAACGGAATGTCCGGCAAACGACGTGTACCATGGTGGAATAATGACTGTCGAAACGCGCGCAAGAAACAAAACAAAGCATGGAGGTTACTTCGGGACTCGCCGACAGCCGAGAATCTCGAGAATTTTAAGAACATAATGTCTCAAGGAAGAACACGCCGACAAGCGAGACGGGAAAGTTGGCAGAAATTTTTGTCAGGCATCACTACATATACGCAAGAAGGTAAAGTCTGGAGCAAGGTCAGTAGGATAGTAGGAAGAGAAACCCATGCACTCCCTCTGGTAAACACACAAGGTGATAGCTTAGAAGACCAGGCGAACTGCCTGGGCGCACACTTCGAGCAGGTGTCTAGCTCGTTGCACTATTCTGAAGCCTTCCAGCGCTACAAAAGCAGAATAGAAAAACCAAAACTAGAGCGCAAATGTACAAAATACGAAGCATACAATGAACCTTTTTGTTTACCTGAGCTTCAGGCATCCCTTAGCTGCTGTAATAAATCTGCCCCAGGTTCTGACCGTGTAGTATATGAAATGTTAAAAAACCTACCCCTCGAAACACAAAACGCACTACTGTCCCTGTACCATGCTGTCTGGTTTTCTGGCGAGATCCCCTCTGCCTGGAAGGAAGCGATTATTATTCCTATCCTAAAACAGGGAAAGGACCCATCCTCTGTTTCAAGCTACAGACCCATAGCCCTGACTAGTTGTATTTGCAAGGTTTTCGAAAAAATGATCAACAGGCGACTTCTACACTTCCTCGAGACGAACCATCTACTTGATCCATACCAATGTGGATTTCGAGAAGGTAGATCCACCACAGATCATCTATTACGTATTGAGGCACAAATACGTGACGCATTCGTGCACAATCAATTCTTTCTCTCAGTCTTCCTCGATATAGAAAAGGCATACGACACAACATGGCGTTTTGGAATATTAAGGGACCTGTCCGACCTAGGTGTACGTGGTAGAATGCTGAATATAATAGAGAGTTACTTGTCGGACCGTAACTTCCGTGTCCGAGTAGGAAACGCCCTATCACAAACGTTTCTGCAAGAAACTGGAGTACCACAGGGTGGTGTCCTTAGCTGTACGCTGTTCATTATCAAAATTAACTCCTTACGTCTATGCATCCCACGAAATGTTTTATTGTACATATGTCGACGATGTGCAAGTCGGTTTTAAATCATGCAATCTTGCAACGTGTGAGCGGCAGATCCAGCTAGGTCTGAACAAAATCTCTAAATGGGCAGACCAGAATGGCTTTAGTTTTAATCCCCATAAGAGCACCTGCGTCCTGTTCTCTCGCAAGCGAGGCCTTCATCCTGACCCAGATATCGACCTGCATGGTCAACATCTCTCCGTGAAGACGGAGCACAAATTCTTAGGCCTAATCCTGGATAGTAAGTTAACGTTCATATCACACATCCAGTATTTAAAAAACAAATGCATAAAAACAATGAACGTTCTAAAAGTTTTGTCACACACTACGTGGGGCAGTGACAGGAAGTGTCTGATGGACCTGTATCGAAGCCTCATACGCACTCGCTTAGACTACGGGGCAATAATCTATCAATCTGCAATGCCTAGCGCCTTAAAGATGCTTGACCCCGTCCACCATCTGGGCATCCGCCTATCTACCGGTGCCTTTCGCACTAGCCCCGTAGAAAGCCTCTACGTCGAATCGAATGAGTGGTCGCTTCACCTGCAGAGATCCTACTTATCCTTTATATATTTTCTCAAGGTGAACGCAAACGACGAACACCCTTCACACTCCACAATCAATGATTTGTCCGCATCTGCCCTGTTTCACAACCGTCCCTCCGTGCGAGAGCCCTACGCACTTCGTGTCAGGGGCCTAGCCGAGGAAATGGGTGTGCCACTTCTTGAACAACCTGTGATGGCCCCCGTCGCGAATATCCCGCCGTGGCAATGGCAATCCATAGACTGTGATATGTCCTTCGTGGAAATTAGTAAACACGCCCCTCTTGCACATATTCGTATGCACTTCCTTGAACTGCAGCACAAGTACACATGTCCTGAATTCTTTACGGATGCCTCCAAGTCTCACACTTCCGTGTCATACGCAGCCGTCGGTCCATCTTTTTCAGATGTGGGCGTCCTGCACAACAATACAAGCATCTTCACAGCAGAAGCCTATGCGATACTTGCAGCTGTCAAACACATTAAACAACTAAAAATGCAGAAGGCAGTTATATACACTGATTCCCTTAGTTTGGTAAAAGCTTTAAAAACAACGAAAGAACACAGAAATCCTGTCCTTGTCTCACTATACACAATCCTGTGCACAATTTACAAGCTGAGACAGCATGTCGTAGTGTGCTGGGTGCCAGGGCACCGCGAGATCCAAGGAAACGTGTTGGCGGACCAGTTAGCTGTAACCGCGCACGATAGCACTGCCAATTCAACCATAGCTGTCCCTGCACTTGATTTGAAACCCTCGTTGAATCGAAGGCTCAGGGATTATTGGCAACGGCTATGGGACAATCAAACACAAAATAAACTCCACCTCATAAAGCCACATCTCGGGAATTGGCCGCCAGTATCTAGGTCACGCTACACACAAGTAACACTTACCAGGCTTCAAATAGGACACACATACACCACACATGCATATCTCCTGTCCGGCGGTGATCAACCCAGCTGTGAGAGATGTGGAGAGCCACTTACGGTTCTCCACATCCTCGTCCAGTGCAACGAGCTACATGAACTCACAAAGAAACACTTTTTAATACCCTACCGACAGCAGTTTCCACTGCATCCTATCATGTTCTTCGGTAGGGATGCGCTTTTTAGACATAAGTCATTGTTAGCGTTTTTAAAAGATCGACGTAGTTTTCACCCCATCTTCCGAGGTGATCCGTAGCACGACCTCTGTACAGAGGTCGTTGCTACAGTGGCCACATCGACACCAATCTTTTACTACCATGAGCATTTCCATTCGCTATTAGTTACACATTTCATGTCACCCCCATTATTTTAATGCTAATATGTTTTACCCGCCCTTGGGCGCGGATTTTTAAGGCCCTTATACAGCCACCTACCATAATCATTGTCCACATATATTCACTACCTGGCGCTCTTTGGCCATCAAATGGCTCTTGCGCCATGAAACACCACTCATCATCATCAGTGCGAGAGTATCGTTGTTTCGTCGCTCAGTTGACATGACAACTGAAGGGGCTGAAGTAGGCCGTAGATGCTGTCCGAATGCATACTTATCGGGCGACGGTCCGCAAAGGTGTCAATATATATATATATATATATATATATATATATATATATATATATATATATATATATACACATAGTGAGACTTCGACTCCCTCCCTCCCTCCTGCCCGTCGAAAATTCTGAGCCCCCCCCCCCCCCCCCGAAAAAAATTTCTGGCTACGCCACTGGGTAATGGCGATGGTCTAAACGAGCGGATTGATAACATGGACTAACTGCGGCCTTCAAAACTACACCCTTAAGGGAAAGCGTGGGACGAGAAGGTTCGCAGCTTTATTTAAGTGACCGCGAAGTGCCTCTCATCGAAGTTACATTGCTATGGGATGGTGTAAAACTCTCATTCAAATACCATCAGGTTCAAACACGCAACGCTTGTTGCAGACATGAAAGAAGGCAGCTTCCTCAAACCGAGCAGATAATGGACCACATCGTGGCGGTGTTATGGCCCGCAGTGCAGGAGGTATTCCTTTCTTCATTAAAGGCAGCTGGCTGTTTGTTAATTAAGTCGGCAGGGCCAGAAACATTTTGTTGAAGATCCATTCTTTAACGGTGGCACCACAAGACAGGCTTACCGATTGTTTTTGACTGGAGCCTGTGGAAGCGTACCGCCTCATTCAAACGCAAATGCCATGAAGTTCAAACATGAGCCATTTGTTGACGTAGTACGCGATCATCTTAATGAAATACTGGCCAGGAAACCGCAAAGGCAGGAGACCAACGGTAGTGTTTAAAGAGGAACATCGGTGGTCCTTTGACCAGATTCTGATATCGGTGTTTTTGTAATTGCGCTTATTGCTGTAGGCAGGGGCACGGACATTTCCTTAAAAACTCACCAATCATGTTAAATGATGAAGAAATGGTGCGTTCTCACAGAAACCAAAACGGGAAGATGCATCGTGAAGTGTGTGCGATCACGTTACAACCTCCGCGCTATCAAAAATATCGAGCTGGTGGCAGAAAAATTGGCCGCGTATCTCCGTGCTACGCTGAAAATGTCGCAGAAAGACGATTGTGTTCAACCGGCCGTACTGGGCTGCGCGAGATATGGACGCCATCTGGAAACATGAGCTTGCGCAGAATCCCTGGGCAACTCCCAGGTGGCAGCAACAAATCGTCAGCAGAGGCCTTTTTTGTGCATAGCGTCGTATTTTTAGAGCAGCCTAACAAACAATAGGGTCTTTAGAATTACGTATCCATGTGTTTTCTAGTATAGGAACAGACCACCTAATACTTACGTATTGATGTTGCGCCTCAGATATGCGTAATATTTGCTTTTTGATCGACAATGTTCCCAAGTATGAAAACAGCTACGGGTTCAAGATAGCTGGGCGTTAGGCAAGCGCTTATGCTTTCGCCGGGTGGCTGAATCGTGTGGAAGACAGAAAAACAGGCAGACCAAAATTTCTGCGTTCAAGTATCCCAAGAAATACTTCGTTTTTAATAGTCACGGACATGTCCAGCCAGCTTTAAAGACTATCATCTTGAAGCAAGACTGTTAACTGGGCTAGTCGGTATGTATCCATATTTAAACTTTTTAGCGCGCACAAAAGACACAGACACAGAGAAGAAACCCAGGCAGCACGCCAACGCACGACTGATGTAGGCGTGAAGTCGTCCAAAGTCGGCAGCTATATCGGGCCTAAGTCGGCAAATCGCGCTCGCGCTACTTTCACCCACATCTGCCCGATGACGGCCAGCCAGAATGGCTCCACTGTGGCGAAGCCACCATGGGTCGAACTTGGCCAGCCAGAGTGGGCGAAATTTGGCCAGCCAGCATGGGCGAAATTTGGCCAGCCAGAGTGGGCGAAATTTGGCCAGCCAGAATGGGTCGGATTTGGCTAGGTAGCATTGGCCGATGTTGCGGGCATTCAGGCTTTTTTGGCGTGTTGTCGGCCACGCCGACATCGGGAAACCCCTTGCGCGACCGTTCACAGCCACTATGGTGTTTCTAGTGTTTACCCCACGTGTGTCGTGCCGTTTGGATTGCAAAAATTTTTATTTTTGTGTTTTCACATTTTCGAAGGACTACGAAGGCATTTTCGAAGGACCAACAGTAGTTTGTGCAAATGTGCCTCTCATGCATACGCGAAAGCTTTATTAACACAGTAAAAAGTGGGGATAAGTGGATCCTCTGTACTTTCTATTACTGCGTTCTAAACAAAACAAATAACACAACAAGAGAGGTTTATAGGGAAAAGCACTATTTCATTTATTTTGTGAACTCTGAATTGATAATATGCTATTCTCGTGTTGCACCGTCGTAGTGGAAAAGCTTCGGCAAGGGTGGAACCTGCGTGAAAAGGCGTGAATAGTTAGCACAGCTGTGGAGCACATCAGCACTATACTATAATTGTATGCGATTTATGTGCGACTCATGAACAAACGTGGAAATTCAAGAAATGTCGGAAACAACTCATAATCGGACACTACTTTCGAAAATAACAAAAGAAAGTTGTCCTTTTACTATAAAATGAATCTATGTTCAATATTCAACCCCCAGATCTTGGCTTTGTGTCACTTTAGATACCCAAGGGAAAAAAATAGAAACACGAGTAAAGGTTCTGTTGCAAAGCAATTTTAAAAGCGGCCCATTAGTTGAAATAGGTGCATTTTGCATTATGATAAATTTCATATTTTTGGCATACATCGGAAAGGAAAACATGTAGACCTGAGCTAATACGACACACACCAAGGATGGGGTCTTTAGGCAAAAATGTCCTTAAATGATAGGTGCAAGGCGCATTATGAGCAGATATTAGAGGAAGGACATATTTTCAAGGCTACTTTAAAAATGCCATCGCGTGCCGAACTGCCGCACGTGTCCAACACCAAGGAGCGCGTGTTCGGTATCACGTTACCTTTAAAAATATGGGCAGGAAAAAAGGATGTTACGAGAACTGCAACTCACCACACAATGGGGGTTTGATACAAGCACAGGATTAACTATATGAAGTAAAATTGCTTTGGGACAATGTGCGTAGGCTCTTTATTCGAAAATATAGAGCCTACGCACCTCACGACACAAATAATATATAAAGGTGGAACCGGTGGTTTAACATCGCAACAAAATGTGCCAGGCCCCATTCTGAAAAGTGGCCAGCAACTTACCGAATTTCGGCATCCGCTGTGCACTCTTGAGCTGTGTGTCAGCAATACAAATTCAGCGACGGCACTGTAGCCTCACCAAAAGGCGCAGGCTTGTGTTCATATACGACCGATGTCACAGTTGTGATGGGCATTGTCTTAGGAGGCACACTGGCCAAGGAATCGCGCAATCAACTTGATGATCGATAAATGCGGTACATGCGCCGATACGCGTAGGCAGACTGCGTGCAGCCGTTGAAACTCGTTCCATGTCGGTAGCACTGCAGCCGCGACGAGAGAATGCAGCCGCGCGGAAAGTTCCCCGAAAACTGCGCGGTCTCCCCCTCAGAAGGGCCAACACTGCCACCAAAAGCAGGTTCAGAACGACACTCTTTGCAAACTGTAGGTGCTCACAATGGACGTGCGGGGAGGGGGCCGTGACGAGGGTGGTCAGTTCGGGAAGCGACGCGCGTCCCCCCTTCACATACTTTTTTTTAATTTTTAGTTGCTGCTAGCTTAGCATGTGCAAGGTTGCTTCTAGGCAGAATATGCGCGTTTTGCTTTCTTTTTTTTGTGGTTGTCGCAAAGCGTGGAAGACAGCATTTCTGCTGGGCAAAAGCACAATGGCGGGGACACCCGCCGGGACTGCATTTGTTAAGTGCAGCCTGGTGCAGCCTATGGAGTATGCTTGTATGCATGTGTTCTCTTGCTAGCTACCTGTAGCATAGGATTTCGCAGAGGCTGAACCACCCACTCTAGCTAAAAACGCGATCGAAATGCTGCACTGCACGTAACAAACGTAGCGAGGGCGCGCGGCGTCGCCATTGTGAATTTCTGCAAGTTTCTGCAGCGCAGGAAAACACGTGCTCCCTTCCCGCGCGACAAGAAATATTGCGCTGAACCTCTACTCGCGCCCTTAATTTTACTCTTTTTGGTTATAAATAAATTAGTTTTTAAGTACTAGAAAACGCAGATGTGGGCTTCTATCGACACCATAGTCTCATATGAACGTCAGAGACAAATCCTACACTCGCTGCACAGAGCATGCAGTCAAGCTCGATATATTCTTCTCATCTAACTAGTACAACGTAACCGCGATGGCCGATGTGTAAAAGAATTCGATATGTATGGCAAGAACGCACAAACGGTCGGTCACAAAAAAGCAAAAAATAAAGAAAGAAGGAATTATACGCAATGCCGTGGACATATTAAGAAATTACTAGCCTATTGTATCTGCGTGGTAGTAGAGAGCATGGAGGTGGAAAAGGGAGGTATAAGTTTACCCGACCACTAGACAATTATTTTCTGTTGCTGAGCTTTAGTGAGCTGCGATACATGCGTTGCGCTGTAATGGAGCTACTTTTTAAAGGAATGCACTAGTTTTGCGAACGCACTGATGAAATGTAGTGGAGGGGCACGTGGTCAACAACAGCTTGACTTAGGACGGTTGGTTTATACTGTGACCCTGCACAAACATATGAAGAAACTAGAGAACAGAAGAGAGCTTTGATTTTCAACTGACTTTTTTTTTCAGTGCATGCTTGCTGTTTTTATATACCATAAAATACGCACATCGCCTGCGCAAGAACACTATGTGATCACATACACTCTAGTAGAACTCACCAGAAAAGCTCTCTATGCATCAATTATACGTGTGTGCATTTATTTGCCACTTTGAGATGAAAAATGCTTGCCATATGACTGCTTTGTATTTTTCGTTTTTGCCTTTTTCGCAAATGTCGTGGTCTTGACAAGAACACTTCATTTGAACTTGCAATGCAAAAGGGATCTATGTATTTCATGGTGTGTAAAAACAGCTAACATCCTCTGAATATAAAGTTAGCACTAGATCTGTTTTGTCCCCTCGCTGTCACGCTGTTAGCTCCGTATACCCTTCTTTTGCATAGGCTGCTAAATGTCAGTAGGATAACGCCGGTTGCGAGAGTTTATTTCCGCTTCAGCGCACCATAATGTCTGTGCTAGACCTTTTTTGTCCACTCGCTGTTGCGCTGTTACCTCCGTATGTCCTTTCCTTCCATAGGTGGCTAAATGTCAGTCATATAGAGCGCCGCTTCCGACTGTTTATCTTTGTTTGAACATATGAGTGGTGGTTGTGCCCATCGATGTAAGCACGAACAATTTCTATGAATTTAAATTTCCTGACATGCGCTGTCAGATAATTTTCCACCATGCTTGTCGATCCTTCTGGCTAATGTTAACTGTTGCGCCAGCCTGTTTCGCAAAGTTCCCGCAAAACAGCCTGTAGATGTATATATGAATAGTTTATACGCATGTTTCTTTGTGTGCCCTGCTTATTAAAAACAATGCGCGCGAACATAATCTCATATATGATGCTCAAAACGCAAGTGCGCTATCTTCCGGCACTGAAACGCGTATACATGAATATATGAAGCTCAAATTGCGTATAACGAGGGGATACGCAGTTTCAGCACGCTCAAATTGCGTATCACGAGGGGATCTTTCTAAATGAGAGTCGTGCAGTTTGCGGGAGAAAACGGCACTCTAGCAGGCACCTTCCCAATTCTTTCGGAGAAATTTTTATTGCTTTTCACCATCAATACGGCACAAAAAGCACTCGATGATTCCTTTAAATCTTTCAAGCAAAACGGGCGAGGTCCAGATGCTTATCGAATTCATCATTTCGAAATAAATAAATAAATAAATAAATAAATAAATAAATAAATAAATAAATAAATGGGGCAGTTAAACATCACTAGTCGTGGTATGGCTCCGTAACGGGACGTGGTGTACTCTTCCACGAGTAAAAAAAAAATATCCATCATCGGTCAGTTTCGTCAACGCGGTGCCTGCAAGCGGAACGCATACTTGGAAAGGTCGCCGTGACCGTGTTATACCCTTGTCACACGAGTACTCTTAACCGCTGTTATATTTAACCGCAGTTACCTGACTTAACCACAGTTACCGGAAACTGGACTGAGGCGTTGCTACACGTTCAAAATACGCTGCGAGTTTGTTTTTTCAAATTCAGCGGGAAACGATGTGGGTCTTTCAACACTGATCGCTATTGGCTTCATAGCTATAGTTTTAGCCAAGCTGTTAGCCGGCGATGTAGCCGGAGTGGGATAGCTGAGACGGTCGTGCCGCGAGTGAACGGTGCTGTAGCTGACTTCGTTGTGTAGAGTTTTTCTCGCTACACACTACAGTGATTTCCGTGTGCCCTCTCGAGAGCTGAGCAGCGTGAGCGTTGGTGAGACCGGACGGCAGCACGTCGCAGCGGACAGCTGTAGGGAAAGTGATGGCGCAGCGTGGTGGTGGCGAACAAAGTGACCGCGAGGACGACGCATTCTGGGCTATGTTGGCCGTGCACCAAGCAGCCCTCAATCAGCGTCGCATTCAGCAAATGTTCCTACTAGAGGAAATCGATGCAGCGGAACAGGAGCGAGAACGCGCGGAGAGATTGTGTCGACGACTGGTGGAAATCGCTGCGCGACTCTGCACCTGCGAGCGACGGTTGTGGGCCTATCCGCGAGGACAGTCGTGGTACGAAACCACTGTGCCACACTTGCCCGACAGTGAATTTAGAGCTCACTTTCGAGTGACACGCAGGACATTTAGGTATATCATCAGCGTTTGCGAATGCATGCAGCGCCAAGACACTGCCATGCGGAGAGCAGTTCCGCTCGACAAGCGAATAGCTGTTGGCTTGTATCGCCTTGCATCGTCAGCAGAAGAACGAACAATCGGAAATGCCTTTGGCTTAGGTCGTTCGACGGTAAATACCATTTTTCGGGAGTTTTGCGCCGTCATTGTGCGTCAGCTGGGGCCAAAGTTCGTCAGGTTCCCCAAACAAAGCGAGTTGGCGGAACACCTTCGACAGTTTAGTGCGGTCACCGGTTTTCCGCAAGCGGTGGGAGCTCTTGACGGATGTCACATCGAGGTGTGCCCTCCAGTTGACCATGCCACCGACTACATAAACTACAAAGGGTGGTACAGCACCATCCTCTTGGCTGTTGCAGACCACAATTACAAATTCTTATACACAAACGTCGGGTCCCCTGGAAGAAACCATGACGCTGGTGTGTTTGAAAGCTCAAAGCTCCCCAGTGTACTGGCCAGTCCTTTGTTCAGAACAGAAGGAAAAGTTTTGGCAGGTGTCAAGGTAGAACCACTCTTGCTTGCTGATCAAGCGTTCCCACTGCAGACTCACATCATGAAGCCGTACCCCAATGCAGGTCAACCAGGATCACCTACAGCGGTGTTTAATTACCACCTATCCAGTGCTAGGCGCGTTGTTGAAAATGCATTTGGAAGGTTGAAGGCACGCTTCCGTGTTTTACTTAAGGGATTAGAGTGCGACATAACTAACGTCAACGCCGTCATCCGCGCATGTTGTGTGATACACAACATCTGTGAAGAACTTAACGACAGCTGTGATGCAACTTGGCTTGATGAGGTGCATTCTCGAGAGCAGGGGTTTCCTCAGCCTTTGTGCACAAGTAGCAGAGTGGAGGCTTCAGGTGTGTCAGTTCGGAATGCCCTGGCGAGTTACCTTGTTTCAAGCTAACTTTGCTGAAATGCCACCAGCGTGCTCTTTTTTTTTTCCCCACTTTTTAATGTGTGTGAACATTCACTGGCACTGCTCTATGTTGTTGCTACATAAAAATCAGTAGTTTTGTTCCTAAGTTGTGAAATATTTTGTTGCTTGTCAGAAGTTCCTGCACTTTCAGTAATGCCTTCACAGAGTTTGCTGATAACTTGTGCCCCACCTAGAATGACATTATACGCCTTTATGGGAGTGTGAGAAGTATGCAAATTTCCTAATGGCATTAGGACGTAAACATGTCCACAGCGGTTCTAGGATTACTTTATATTGTCAGAAAGGAAACAACGGTAGACACTGAAAGATTGCAGTTGAAGGGGCCCTAAAACCTCAATTACGTATGCTGTTTACTAGGGGAGTTCACGATGACTATGGCACTGGTGAAAGCAGCCAAATTGAAGTGTTTGATATCTTAATTTTTGCATGAAATTTCATTCAGCACCAACTGCAGCATCGTAGATTGATTTCCGAGAGTGTGTGTAAAACTTTATGCTGTGGATGCTTATTGATTGGGAATGGGACATATGCTGTGCATGCCGAGTATCTACACACTCATGAATTTAAACGTCGAAGCTTATTTATGCTCCTTCAAGCTGCAAGGAAAACGCAGGTTTGTGCACTGCAGTCTTATTTTGTGTGCGACTCGCACAAGTAGCACTGCCCGATGGCCTGTACAAAGCACATCCTTCGTCAGTACACCACATTTCGTATTCCCGCATCATGTCAAAACAACACATTTTTCTATTACAGCATTCCTCACTATGGAGAATTTTATTTTACTGTAAGTACGCTTGTGTTTTTCTTTGAGGTGATTGCAGTTTTCTGTTGTCAGTCACTTGGTGCAACAGCCTACGTGGCTCGCTGCAAGAAGGCCACAGTGTGTAGCAAGGATCCAGTAACGCAAGGTGTAAGCCGCATTTTGATTGGATCTGGCATAAGTGGTTGGGCGAGTGAAATTCTAAAGAGTATGCCGGATTCTGTAGTCTGCTTTTATTTCGAACTTGTAAGTTGAATTTATTTTTGTTTGCCCATGTCAATCTTCAAAATTCTTTTTGCATTCAACTCAGCACAATTGAATGAACACGTTGCAGCGCAAAAGTCCTTGGGTAGAATTTTGTTTCAGGGCCCTTTCAATAACAGTTGCCTTTGTGTCATCAATACTTAATGACTGTTAATTGAGCTTCCAAGCAGAGAAATGTCTTATTTGTATGTACATGTATGAGCAAGAGACATTAGATGTGCGTACATTTCCAGAGCAATGGAGAAGACGGCATTTCTAGATGTGGTGTGCTGTGATATTTTGCAGTTGACCTCATTGTAATTTGCAATTACATTAATTTGGAGATGGAGGCTCTATTATGCTGACTTAATTCGTGTTGAATTGATCGTGCTACAGTTTGTGTTGCAGTTCACGTTAACAGTACCTTGTTTCCCATGAATCTAGGGAGACATGTGAAGTATAAACGTTTTAGACAACATACATCTTCCTGCATTGAAATATGAATAGGTTCTAAAATTGACGTATTGTATGCTGGTAGCTGAGTGGGTTTTTACATGCCAAATAAAAGCAATGAGAGAAAATTTATTTTTTATTTTGCTTTGATGCAAAGTATGTGTTCATTAGCTCAAGCATACTTTGCTGAATAGCGTTAGATTCTTTCTGAAGAGCAACAAGCTCCTTCTTCAGCTCAAGACTGTCCGACGCAGCCTTGGCCGCACGCTCTTCACCTTTTTGATGAAGTTCCAACAAGTCATGCAGCACAACACTTGCTGGGCGCTTCTTGCCCTTCTTTTTGTTGCTGCTTCTTGCGCTGCTTTCAGGCTCCACGGATGGAGTCTCTGTTGAAGAAGTACCAGACACGGCGGCCTCCATGGTAGCACTCTCGCTTTCCTCGCTGTCATTCGTGGCCACAACAGTGTCATTTGTGGCCACGATCTCGCACTCATCAGGTGCATGGTCAACTACTGGCACCTGCGCATGACAGGAAATAAAGCAGAATATTAACATGCACCTCTTAACAGCAACCACTGACCCATTGCATGCCGAAAAGCAAGAAACAAACACCCAACATAAAAGTGCATCATGTGACAGCTTCGTAGCAAGAAGCATCTTTAATTAGTCATTCACCTTTTGCAGCACTTCATACAATATATGATTTACTTTAAATGAAGAAGACAGTGGTCATGCCTGAGCATGAACTTAAATATAACAAAATGGACTCTCTTGTCATTTCAGAAGCTCTGATGGGTTATGTACCCCAAATCCGGTACTCACTGCAGTACTTAGATCAGTTTTCACCGTTCTGTTCTAGCAACGTTGCATGTAATCTGATATGGTAGACTGAGGAGCATGTACGCTTATAACAAAAAGTAAGCGTATGGCTATAAGCCGTAGGCTTATATGTAGTGTAACGGTGGAAAGGGATGATTACCTCCAAACTTTCCTCGACAAGGTCACTGTCATTGACAGGCAGCGATCCGAGGAAAGCGTGGAGCTGCCAATAAAATGGCCACTCGATTCCTTTGGCACCCGTTGTTGTGCCACAACGTCTCAGCTTCCTGCAAAAAAAAAAAACCCTTTTTTGAATGCATACAGTTCTGCAGTACATAATGACATGCATCTGCAGTGTTGCTATTTTATCAAAGGTAAAATCATGAGAAACAGTCAAGCTGTCAGTTGCAATTAAAATGAGCGAAACGTCAACCTGGCTCTCAAGCTGGAGACAAAAAGCATTCATCAAAATAAATACAGTAGTGCAGCTACACAGTGATGCACACACTCGGCACGCTATTTTTTGCGCATTAGGCACTTCCCAATGAATATATTCGCTTATTTTCGATATATTCATTGCTCCAGCGTACTTCACAGGGAGGGGGGGGGGGGCACGTTGGTATGTTCATAAATCATCAATACCGGAACAAGGGGTATAAAGGCACACGCCAGCGAATTTGTATGCGTTTTCGTACTCGCCCGGTTCGTATTTTACGAGCACGTAGAAGGGGAGAGCGGGCCGTTGGGTTAAGACCATTATACCTGTCAGTGAGTAATAGAATAAAGGAAAAGCCACATTTTGTAAGTTTACGTCTGCTTACTTACATGAACTACATACGACGTTTCTGCAGCAAGTAGCGATTTTAACATTATTGAGCTAAACGCGAACGGTTGAAATAGCACTGTTTCCCACGTGTCGCCGCCGCGTTGGGAAAGCGGAGGCAATCTCCGCGCCATCCGTTATTTACACGACAGAGAGTAATTGCCGACAGAAGTAAGGAACAACATCACTCACCTGTATTGCTTGTTCAAGTTCTCTAGCTTTTGCCGAACTTGCTTAACGTTGAAAGGGCCTTCACCCGCCGGCACGCTTGCGTTCAGTGCCTGAACGATTTCCTTATATATGCGCAGGTTGCGCGTGTTTGACCGCAAAGCGGGAAGCTTGTCCTCCCAAATGCGTATCAACACCTCCGTCGTTGCGACAGACCAGTTGACACGCTTTTGAGAGGATCCAACGCTTACAGCTGAGCTGCATCCGTCAGCCATGGGGGCCGCCATGTTGTCAGTTATGGAGTTGACTGAGCTCACGACTGAGGTTGCCTACCTCAGTTTGCGGAAACCGCAGTTAGCAGAGTAACTGCGGTTAGGTCTACCGTGTGACTGGATGTAACTGCGGTTAGCCTTAACTGATGTCAAACTGAACTGAGGTTAGACTACTCGTGTGACAAGGGTATTAGGGTGGCTAGAATGGGGAGGTGTGAGTACCGGCGGCGCTTGCCTACGGCCGCGCGTGACCCCTCCTCGCACCGATGCCACCAGGGGGAATGTGGCGCTGCCGGTTCCAGGGGGGTAAAGTCTGCGGGGTAGCTGCGGCTGCGCCGGTAGCACCGGCCTCGCCTACGCTACCGCCGGTGTGAGCTGATCGGTCTCGTCGCCAGTTTTGGACTGTTTGACGGCGAGATGTAGTCGAGAGCGAAAAAGAAAACTGAACGTTGGTGCTCCTTGCCTGGTTGCGACACAGAAAAACGCCGGAAAAAGCTTCTCTCTTCCGTGCCCCTGCCTGCAAAGAAGCGTTTGATCCGAGGGTCGAGGGATCGAATCCCGGTTGCGGCGGCTGCATTTCGATGGAGGTGAAATGTTGAGGCCCGTATACTATGCGATGTCAGTGCAGGTTAAAAAACCCCAGGTGCTTGAAATGACCCTCTACTTCGACGTCTCTCATAATTATAGCGTGGTTTCGGGACGTAAAACGCCAGAAATCAATCAATCAATCAATCAATCAATCAATCAAGCGTTTGTCAAAGGCTGACAAGGTGTTGCAGGAGAACTTGGCAATTTGTTGCAGCGGTTGCTCATTCGAGGAAATATATACTGGAGACAGCAGTAACTGCATGATGTCATAGCTGACAGAAGATGGAGCGAGAGGGCAATAGGTATTAAAAGATAAGGACAGTGAGAGCGACATATATTTTTTGTAGAAAATATGCGCGCAAAGGTCTCGAAGTTCGTTTTATATGTGGCCATCTCGGGCGTTGTCGACCGAGCGAACACTGAAACCTTGCGTATTATAGACCAATATTCCCGACAGGTTTCCTTTTTTTCCCCATTTGTGAATGAACGACGTCAAAACCACATTTATTGTTTCACTGTTTGCAGTCATAGTAAACTGCTTGTATCAGTACGAAATGACATGCCTCGTCGTTACAAAAGGTACGGCTGTGTGCCCACTGTCAAGAACTGCCGAAGTGGCTAATGTGGCATTTGAGGCATGCGCCTTTTCCGCACGATATAAAATCAGTACTTAATTAGAAGGCAAGATGGCGTACTCTTATACAGCACAAGTAAATGCCGTTCCTGAGCTGCAAAAGGTATAACAGGTACCGCATAAAAAGTAGAAAAGTGAATATTAAATATAAACGTCCAAATATAGAAAACACCGCCAGGAGTATATTTACCGCTCTGGGAAGAGTGAGTGGGAGATTTACAATAAAATTTAACATTGGAACCGGCACCCTAAAAAAAAGCCTCCTTTTAGTAAATAACTACGAGAACACTATGGGGACATGATCAAAGACGAGAGCATCATTAAGTGGACCGACTTAACAAATGACACATGTGTACAACATTTTTCAGCTGAATGTTTTCCCAAGAAAGCTACATTTAAGCTGCTTTGAGAAGTGCTACGCTGTGAAAAGTCTTAGTGAGAGGCTTCATCAAATAAATGGCATATATGCAGTTTTCCCTAGTATGTGCACCACATGATTCTGTTGAGTGCAAGTGCTTTAATGGACATCACCGAAGAACAAAACTGTGCGGTCAGACTACGTTGGTACACTCGCTAACGAAAAAAAGAACACACACACACACACACACATTTACGGTTCTAAACTGGAAGTAGCTTTTAGTGTGCGAGGAGTGCGTCGCAGTGCGTCGTCTGCTCCGTTCCCCGCGCTCATGCCTACAGCGCCCCTTGCGGCATCGGTGCGCTTTGGGGTCAGGTTTGCGCCGCCATTGCTCACACCTCCCCATTCTAGCCACCCTAACCGTGTGCACCGCTGCAGCTACGGCCAGCCTGTCCGCGAGGCTATTGTTGCCAAGCGCCAGCTCAAAAATTCCATCGTATCCCCCGCCAAGCGGGGAGCGTTTGTTCCGCTCGGTGAAAAGGTCCCCGTCTCCCCGGGGATGAGCGGGGAGGCCGTGTAAGCACGCAAAACCGTGACGTTGTTGTCACGTGATACGCAATCCCCCGTTCCACAACGGGGAGAAATCCCCCGTGTGAACACCCCTTAAGGGGGTCCTAAACCACCACTCGGGCATGGTTTTAAAAACGGCGGGGTGTGTATTGAAGGCCTCTGAGAAATTCGCAGCCGAAAGAACTTTTCAAAACGGTTTGTTAGGAGCGAAGATATTGCGACCGGAAAACCTCCCTTTCCAGTCCTGTCTCAACTCTGCGGAATAGAGGGTACAGAGCTCCTTAGGGCGCTGTCGAAGGAGGTGCCCCGCCCACACGTCACCAGACTTCAGCAACGTGTCAGAGTGGCTGACGAAAAGCGCGCGACTACCGGGGACTGTTAAAGCCCCTTGATGTTGGAAAGTAACGAAACTCTCCTCCACGCGCGCGCTTTCCTCCTCAATCCTCCCCGGATTTCTTCCCTCCCCTCGCCGGAGCGGTGCGCACGGCACGCTGAACCCTCCAGTGGCACGTTGCAACCGCATTGAGATGTATTGCGCGCGCTTGTTTTTTCGGCCCTTTCAAGCGCCAAATAGGAATTTATCCCTTGAGAAACTGGCGTGAGGATAGTATGCTTCCAGTATAACTTCATGACAGATGCTTTTGTTTCGGGCGCTTCGGTTAAAACAAGTGAAAGCACACCGAAAAAAATGAGTACCTGCCAGTGGCTGCGCGGTTTGCCTCGCCGTCGTCCGTTGGGCTCGCCTTGTGTTGCAATGTGTTGCATGTAAGTGGTTACTGAATAGATTAAATAAATATCTAACGAAGAACGAATAGTTTATTTAAAGTGAATTTCCCGGCACAGGCGGGCCGAATGCCTTTCTATCAAAGGCACTGTGCAAAACAGATGCTGTGTTTTCGAAAGAGCCTATACAGAACGCACGTGCCTATACTTTGTCGTGGTTAAATGCAAGCGCAGCACGCACGCACATACCAACACATGCGTACATGCACATACATGTACATACACGCGCTGGAACACGCGCACATGAACATTCGCGAACGACTACACGTGCGCGCGCATACGAACGCACGGGTGCATGCGTACACACATACGCAGACACACACTCAAAAAAGTCACAGTTTCGCCGCAAGGGCGAAGCAATGAATGCGATAGCAAGAAACTGCACTCCCGTGTCTGCATTTCTCCCGTGTCTGCGTTTCAAACAAACGTTTACACCAGGAAACGCTACACCGAGTTTCGCTTCAAATTTCTTCCAGCACCCGCGTTAGCGCCGTTCAGACCGTGACGCCACCCGTGTGCAACGCTGCTGCTTCGCATTCCATCAGGGTTCCCTTCGGGGAGATGGTCCAAGTTTATCATTTGTTTTGTTTCCTTTGAGACGCGCGCTCCAAACCTGCAGCAAACTTCCACAGGGCGACGCGAGCGTGCGTGTGGTTTTCTTTTACGTTCAAAATTATTTCATTCTAATTTAGAAAGGTTGCCTCGTAATCGAATTTCGTTCTTTTTTTTTTTGCTGTTTCTGGTTTTTTGGTTTCTGCTGTCAGTTCCACGTTTTCCTCACCCTCAAAACAACGATGGCGTCGCTCGGTTCAAGCAGGTGCGCGTCGCTGCGCGTAAGCGAGCATGAGCGAGTGGTCGTCGGCTCGTGTGAATTCATCGTAGAAAGTGAAGCGAAAACAGTGGTGTGTTGCAAAATATATGCGGTATGGTTACAATCTCGAGGAAAGGAGTTGTGCGGCGTGCAAGCGATGCCACCAGCGCGAACTGGTCCCACACAACGATAACCACTTCGACACCGCAGTGACCCGCCCGTCTTCAGCGAGTCTACAAACTTGAAAGCAATGCTGCGATTAGGAACATCACGTAAAATAAATGGCTCATTTCATTTGCTTGATTGGATATACATGGTTGGTATTTTCGGTAGTTTATTGCCGCTGATACGATCATTCCGAATGTGCATCTCGTGAAAATGAACGCCGCGCATTGCGTGCGACAGCGTACGCGTCCGTGTCTGCAGTTGGAAGTGTTTTTGCCGCTTTACAATGAAAGCATTCCACTTTGCTCAAAAACTGCGTTATTGGCAACGGCCAGTCACGGGGAGCGTCTGTCTCGCTTGGACTTGCAAAGTCGAAATGCGCACATCTGTGGGATGGTGAAACACATACCCAGCTACCCGTCGGCGGCGAGGCGTTCCCTGCCAAACTGACAGAAGAGCCTCGTGAAAGGTGGCCGACGACTTTTAAATGCGGCCGTTGCGCTCCTCCCGCCATCTCGCTGGTAATGTAGAAACGCTCATAAGCGCCTGGCGTCTCTTAGTCCTGCCAGCGGTAAAGCGTGTGTATATAAGACTCGCCGTTAGCTCGCTGAAGCATCTGCTATTCGTGGCGTCAAGTAATATGATATCGTCCTATATGCCTAGCTATGTGAACTATAATGTGAACTATAAGATTTTGATGAAAGTACTAGCAAGCAGACTGCAGACTGTTATCAACGAGTTAGTAGGCCCACACCAAACATGTGGAATTAAAGGAAGGACCATTTTAACAAATATCCATACAGCGCGAAGTGTGTTAGAATGCTGTGACGCCATGCAGAGTCAAGTGGCAATGTTACAACTAGATCTGGAAAAAGCTTTTGATAAAGTTCCACATGACGTCCTAATGGCAGTTTTAGAACATGTTAACGTGGGATCTGTTATACTTGAAGGTGTACGCATGGCCTACAACAACTACACAACGCGAATTATCGTTAACAAATCAGTTAGTAATCGTATTCAAGTCCAAAAGTCTGTCCGCCAAAGGTGCCCGCTTTCGTCTCTTGTATTTGCGATATATATTGAATGTTTTTGCCTCAGTGTTTTGAATTCTACAGGTATCACTGGCTTCAAATTAAATTCGTACGAAGTACGTGTCCTAGCGTATGCGGACGACATCGCTGTTTTCGCTACGAACCTCGAGAGTATATGTGAAACCGTCAAAATAGTGAAACGTCTCTGCCTCCTCAGTGGCAGTGCTGTCAACTGGGAGAAGTGTCAAGGATTGTGGCATGGGCAATGGGATTTAACACCGAGTAAATTGTTGAATATCACATGGACATCAACACCAGTGAAGTACTTGGGACTACCCCTTCAGTACTACACTGACACTGACCCGTATTGGAGGATCCAAAGTGCAGAATTACGAAGTCAAGTGGGAAGGTGGAAGGGTTGGGACTTATCAGTGTTTGGGCGCGCTACGGCTTGCAATATTTTTCTTGTAAGCAAGCTGTGGTACGTACTGCAAGTATTGCATTGCTCGCGTTTAAATATACAAAAGTTGCATCGTGTATTTGCTGTGTTCATTTGGGGATCATCATGGGAGCGCACAAGCAGAACGAACCTCTTTCGGAGCGTTCGCAACGGTGGCCTTGGCTTGGCTCATTTGTTTGTTAAGCGGCTAATTGGTCGCTTTTTATTTTTAAGGGACAACCAGGACCCTTTTTTGCGATCTGTATGCCAATAGCGTTTGTGTAAAGCCCACCCTCAGTATATTATCTCCTCTGCGCATCTACCTGGAACCCTACGAGGTTATTACAGAGAAGTGGTCTTCTCATATCAATTCCTAGTGACTCGGTTTTCTTTAGATTACTTAAGCAGTGTATCGCGTAAAAAATTATATAAAGATGTGGTAAGCACTATTTTCGCTGTTCCTGTATATCGCTCCTTGTTCTCTTCCGGGCCCGGTCAAGACGTCCTGAAACGTGTTAAAAGAATGATGGTGCACCCGGGGTTTAAGACGTTCTTCTTCCAGTTACATACTGGTACCGTACTTGTCAAAACATGGATGGCGGAAAAGGGTTTATTTGTTCCGTGTGGTACAGACTGTTCACTGTGTAAAAGACCTGAAACAATTGAACATGTATTTATAGAATGTTGGGATGCGGTGTTCTTCTGGGATATACTCCAACGTACCCTCAAAAAAGACTTACGAATAAATGCCCGTGGAATAAGGTTCTTGCCGGTGGAAAACGGTGACGGTGTACCATTTGACACTCTTATGTTACTGGGCCTTCATGGCATATGCAGATCTAGATTGGCTGTACGTCATAATGATGCTGATGCAAGACCTGTTCGACAGTACTTCCATGAGGATGTGCTAACATTTTTAGAAGTGCATAAAGCCCAACCATGTGTACCTGAATGGGTACCTCGTGTAGAAGCTGTGTTGCACATGAAACCATTCTAGTTCACCATGGTTATGTTATGGTGGGCCATCTGTAATATGTAGCGCTCCTTTCTGTGTGTGGATGTGAGCGTGGAGTACCGATCTCCACGTATTGTATAAGAATGTCGAATGGCAATAAAGAAAAAAAAATTCGTGGCGTAGTGGTTAGCGCCGCGAGCTGCGGAGCGAGGGGTCCATGGTTCGAATCCGCGCTTCGAAAGCATTTATCTGAATTATTTTTCTTTGGGATTTTTATATATATATACATACTTATACATATACGGATCATGACGGCGGCGACGGGGACGGCAAAAACCAGCCCAGACTGTCCATGTAATTGCTATCGGAATAAAATACACACACGCGCATGCGCATGCGACCACATGCGCACAGGTACTCGCCCATGAACACGGTGCACAAACGCAAATACATATACGCACAGGCGAACGCGCACACACGGACACGCGCCCGTAATACACGTACACGTGCGAACACACGCAAAAATACGCACGCGAGCACATACAGCCACACGCACATAGTACACGCACACGCGGACACGTACGACACATGCACGTACGACCACACGCACATAGATACACCCACACGCATGTGTCCACACACATGTGACTAGCACATACTACACACGCATATGTCAACACACATGCGGCAAGCACATGCATACACACGCATATATCAACACACATGCGACAAGCACATACATACCCACGCTCGCACATGGATACATACATAACAGATACCACCACGCACAAACACATACATACATACATACATACATACATACATACATACATACATACATACATACATACATACATACGCAGACACACACAATAAAAGCACGCACTGCATCAGATCGGGCTCTCGCGCATGTGCGCACATACTGTTTGCCACCTCTTTCCTTGCTTCTCCCTTCCCCTCGCTGCCCACGCAGCTACGTAAGCGATACGAATAAACGAACAGTGTTCATTCCTTGCTCAGCAACGTGTGCGTCGAACGCGATACAAGGTGTCAGAAGGGTTTGCCTCGGCAGCAGAATGGATGTCGTCAAGCCCCCGGAGTCGCTGCAGCTTTCCGGAAACCTGAGAAGAAACTGGCTGCAGTTTAAACAAAAGTTGAAGCTCTTCCTCACTGCCACGTCGTCAGAAAAGCCACGGACAGAAGCTCTGAAAGCGGCAATACTCCTCAGCGCCGCAGGTGATGATGCCCTGGACGTGTATAACAACTTCGTGTTTGCCGAAGGTGAGAGCAAAGAAGATTATCAAACGTTGGTCAAAAAGTTTGATGAGTACTGTGTCCTGCAGGGCAATGAAGTTTATGAAAGGCACGTGTTTCGCCTTCGAGTACAGGATGAGGCAGAACCGTTTGAGAGATTTTTGGGGGACCTCAAGAAGCAAGCGAAACTCTGCAACTTCGGAGAGTTTGAACGATCCATGATAAGAGACCAAGTGGTATTTGGGATCCGCGATAAAAAGCTCAGACAGAGAATGCTAAGCGAGAAGGACCTTACATTGCAGAAAGCTGATCAAATGTGTAAAGCAGCTGAAGTATCTGCGCAGCAAAATGCAGCGTGGTCGAAAGAAACCCTGCAAGTTGAGTACACTAGAAGAACTGAACAACGCAGCAAAAGGCAGTCTCGATGTCGTCAGTGCAGAAGATTTCACGCTCCAGAAGATTGTCCGGCTCGGGGAAAGTTTTGCTACGCGTGCAAGAAAAAGAATCATTTTGCGGCGTGTTGCACAAGTCGCAAGGTTGACCAAGTGGACGATGCACGAGAGGCCGATGATAATTTCGATATCTTGAATATCGGCGTATGCGGCGTAGCTGATGGTACTGGAGCAGACTGGACAGTGCGCGGCGAGATAGCCGGCCAAGAATTTCGGTTTAAAGTAGATACTGGCTCACAAGCCAACCTACTACCTTTGTCTGTGTTCAGGCGTGCCAACCGAGCAACGGAGCCAAGAAGGAGCACTGCAGTTCTAACGGCATATAATGGAAGCATTATCAAGCATGTGCGAGTCTCAACAGAAGTCCTGAAGTTGAACGGCCAGGAACGTCGCGTTACATTCTTTATTGTGAAGAAAGGTCGCAATGCCATTATTGGTCTCAAGGCGTGTCAGGAATTCGGACTGATTCCAACAGTGAATGCGGTAAATGCAAGCGAACAAGACGCTCCCCAGCTGGCTTTTCCCCTCCTATTTCAGGGAACAGGCTGTGTAAAGCGAGAGTACAAGATGGTACTGCGACCGGATGCCGTTCCAGTGGTGCAGCCTGCCCGGAGAGTACCGTTGGCGATGAAAGAGCAACTTCGCGAGGAGCTGAACCGCATGGAAAGGGCCTCTATCATTGTCAAAGTGGACGAGCCTACCGACTGGGTAAGCCCTTTAGTTGTAGTAAAAAAAAAGGTGGTCGTCTTCGCGTATGTATGGATCCAAGGGCCGTAAACAAAAGCATAATGCGCGAACATTATCCTATGCCATCTCGGGAGGACATCGAAAGTGAAATCTCGGGCGCTAAGTACTTTTCCCGACTAGACGCAAACACAGGCTTCCATCAGATACCGTTGGACGAGGCTACGTCACGCGTGTGCACCTTCGCAACGCCCTTTGGTCGCTACCGGTTCTTGCGGATGCCATTCGGAATTTCTTCAGCGAGTGAGGTCTTCCAGAAAACTTTAACAGAAATTTTTGAAGGCCTGACCGGAGTGCGCGTGTATATTGACGATATACTAATCTGGGGGCACTCGATAGAACAGCATAATGAACGGCTTAAAGCCGTACTAAAGCGTGCAGAGCAAGCTGGGATGACATTCAATGCCCAAAAATGTGTATTTTGCGTGCCAGAGATAACATTCCTTGGTGACGTGATCAGCGAAAGTGGTGTCCGCCCCAGCCCAGTATTGATCGAGAGCATACATGCTATACCGCAACCGAAGGATAAACAGGAAGTTCGCAGAATGTTGGGCGTTGTAAATTACTTCCGAAAGTATGTACCATCACTCAGAGACAGGACGTCACTACTTCGGGGCCTTTTGAAAGAAAATGTGGTGTTCGAATGGACATCAGCGCATGCGCATGAGTGGGCTCAGACTTGCGAAGCACTGACAAACCCACCGCTACTTGCACTTTTTGATGCAAAGAAAGAAGTAAAGGTAACTGCAGACGCCTCTAAAATCGGGATTGGTGCCGCATTGCTGCAAAAACATGGAAACGACTGGCGCCCGGTCACGTACGCATCGCGTGTTCTGAGCGACAGTGAAACACGCTATGCTCAAATTGAAAAAGAGGCGCTGGCGATAGTTTTTGCATGCGAAAAGTTTCACCAGTTTGTCTATGGCCGCAGGATCCTTGTCGAAACTGACCACAGGCCTCTGATTTCAATAGCCCAAAAAAGTGTTGCGGACATGCCACCAAGGCTGCAGCGATTCTTCATCCGTCTTTTCAAGTACGACTTTCGCTTGCAGTTCATACCTGGGAAAGATCTGCTGCTTGCAGACATGCTGTCCCGTACTGCCACGCAGCCTGGGGGCGCTGATGAAGCGGAAGACATGGAGGTCCACGCAATTCAGGTCGTTTCAAACCTGGTAAGCAGTCGAACAAAGCAACGACTTCAAGAAGAGACGCGCGCAGACCCGTATTTAAGCAGCGTTGTTGATCGATTAAAAGCAGGAGCGACGATTCAAGGGGAACTAAAGCCATTCACATCGGAGCTATCTGCAGTGGACGGCGTACTGCTTAAAGGAAGCAAGATTGTCGTGCCAAAAGCCATGAGAGAAGAAATTCTGGGGCGAATACAGGAGGGTCACATGGGACAGAACAAGTGTAAGGCCAAGGCACGCAGGCTAGTCTTTTGGCCAGGCCTCGGTAGTGAAATTGAGAACCTAGTACGAAAATGCCAAGTGTGTCAAAAATACGCCTACAGCCAGCCGAGTGAACCCCTGCTACGACGGCCCACACCGAAACAACCATGGTATCGGGTCGGAATTGACTTGTTTCAGTTTGCAGGGGACTCTTATGTCGTGGTGTATGACGACCAGTCGAACTTCCCAGATGTTGAAAGACTGGTGGGCACGACAGCCGCGGAAACGATTTCCAAGATATCTGCCGTATTTTCTCGCTATGGCATTCCAGCGCAAGTCTGCACTGCTAATGGGCCACAATTTTCGTCGAGTGAGTTCGCTGCCTTTGCAAAACGGTATGACTACGAACATGTAACATCCAGCCCCAATTTTCCCCGCTCAAACGGCTTAGCGGAAAAGGGGGTACAGATTGTGAAACGAATTCTCAAGAAAACTATGGAGGGTCGTGAGGATTTTTGGCTGGGCCTCCTGGCTTATCGATCTTCTCCCTTAGAAGATGGACGGTCGCCCGGAGAGTTGCTGCAAGGTCGTCGTCTTCGGTCAACGGTTCCAGAGTTCAACGCCGATGGCGAGTGCCCGGTATCAAAACACCGGCAATCACTTCAGGGTAAGCCACTATCGCCCATGGATGCAGGCAACGTTGTTCGGATCAAGAACGGGAACTGGTCTCGCAAAGCAACGGTACTTAAGGAGGTGGCGCCGCGTTCATATCTGGTGAATACGGAAAACCACAGGAAGCTGAGGCGAAATTCACAACATTTGCTGCGAACACACGAACGCTGTGCAAACGAGAACGCATATGAGAGCGGTCTGGAAGACTATGAGCCGCCCGATAGCGTAGGACCACCCGTCGAAGGCCTGGAACCAGGAAACGGCCCGGACCCCGCAGCGGCGGCTGATCCACAAAGCACCAGGCTTCCTGAAGAAACAGAATCACCGGGACACCCATCTGAATTGACAACACTTCGTCGGTCCACGAGATCCCGGACAGAACCGAAACGCCTTCGCTACGATGAAAACTTTCGTCAGCTGTGCTAGTGAATTTTTGTTTCTTTGCTGCATCTTTGTTTGCTTGGTGCTATGATTACAAGCAAGTGTCTCAACTGTATGAAGAAAAGATGTATCAGATCGGGCTCTCGCGCATGTGCGCACATACTGTTTGCCACCTCTTTCCTTGCTTCTCCCTTCCCCTAGCTGCCCACGCAGCTACATAAGCGATACGAATAAACGAACAGTGTTCATTCCTTGCTCAGCAACGTGTGGCCTCGCTTCATTGCGTCGAACGCGATACACGCACGTACATACATGCGCGCATACATTATACACGCGCGAACGCGCACACACGGACACATACATGCGAACATGTACACACAAACATACGCAGATGTACATGCACACAAGACGTGCGCGAACACGCGCACACATACAGACACGTTCACACACGCTATCGCAATCTCACACATACATATACACAGGCACAGACGCGCGCGCACACACGCGCACAATTACGAAGCAGAAGTTACAGGCACTTAACTTATGAATTAGATCATTTGAAAATTAGCGCATGCACGAGAACACTGTCCAATGCACGAAGTCAACAAAACCTATAGGCGTTCTCTACTGTACTGAACGAAGAGTCCGGGTATGCAAGGTACATTGAAATATCCATGCAACTTCAACAACATCCTAAAGAAAACTGGGCGTGGAACCGGCGCTGCTATGGCTGCGTCGTTCACGAACTTCTTGCTTATGGTGCAGGTGTGTACGAGTCAAGCATCATGCGGCTTCTGTGACCTTCATTCGGAATACAATTCAACATCTACAGCGCTGGATGCCACTGCGCATCGCCCATCACAGCTGGACGCCACTGCGCATCGCGTTATGCCGATCGCGCAGGCTACAAGTGACAGCGGATATGGCTCTGGTCTAGGGACTTGCATGGCCGTCAATTTCGGACAATGCCCGCTGCCGGGTCAACAACCTTGGCCCACTGTGGCAGACTACAACAGCCTACATAAGGAGTGCAGCATCAGTCTCAGTTTGGGGCGTGGAGCCGGCGCTGCTATGGCTGCGTCGTTCACGAACTTCTTGCTTATGGTGCAGGTTAGTTGCAATGATACTGTTCCTCTTCGCATTCTTGTAGCATTGCCGGTTCCACCCCATTTTCTCCTTTTGCATGCATGTGACAGTAAGCGCGCGAGATATCTTGTGTGCCGAAAACGACGCCGTTTTACTCTTTTGCGCTGTCGGGCATTCTATCTACTACTACTTTTGTTGTTAGGTGGAGACGTTGAGAGTAATCCGGGCCCAACTGAGGCAATTCTGCAGGAATTACTAAAAGGCCAAACGGAGATTAAAAATAGACTGAGTGAAATTGAAAACAACCAAAGCAAGAACAGCCAAGTGATAATCAACCTTAGCGAACGAATGAGCAAGCTCGAATCAAAATTTGATAAGTTAGAAGAATTGCAACGAGCTGTTGAAGGATGGAAGACCAAATCGGACGTACTACAGGCAGGTGTTAAATCCCTAGAGGCTAAGGTTGATGACCTTGAAAACAGATCCCGACGTTGCAATTTGGTTTTTTATGGAATAGAGGACAACGATCCACACGAGACGTATCATTCTTGCGAAACACGCATTTTGCAATTATGTCAAACTAGCCTTGGGGTCCAAGGAATTCAAATTGACAGAGCCCATAGATTGGGCAAGTTCGTCGCTGGAAAAAAGCGGCCCATAATTGTCAAATTCGTCGCAAGCAAAGACAAACACGCAATACTGAACAATGTAAGAAAATTGAAGGGTACTCTGGTGGGCGTATCCGAGGATTTTTCCGAAAACGTGCGAACGAAGAGAAGAGAGTTATGGAATTTCGCGAAGGCAAATCGAAAAGAGGGCGAGAGAGCACAGCTGAAATTCGATACTCTTTATCTCAACAACGCCAAATATATCTTTGATGAATCGCAAGGGCAGGTAGTACGTCACACATGACATGCAACAACTAACGAGCAACTTTCAATTTTAATAGTTAACTGCAGAAGCATCAAGAACAAAACTGACGAATTTTCTAGCCTACTTGATATTACTAAACCATGTGTGGTGCTTGGCACAGAGTCGTGGCTACACAGCGACATTGCTGACTCCGAAGTGTTCCCTAAAGACTACATTTGCTACCGAAAGGACCGCACTAGCCACGGTGGAGGGGTCTTCATATTAGTTGACAAAAGCATCAGCTCTCGGGAGATTAGTGTAAGGTGTGACCAAAGTGAATCTGTTTGGGCACAGATTAGGCTTAAGAACGGGAAAGTAATAACAGTATGCTCCTTTTATCGCCCTCCGGGCAGCGCGACGGAAGCACTTCAGGATCTATCTAACGCCCTAGAAACAATAAACGGCGATTGTCTATTTGTGGGGGGAGACTTTAACCTACCTGGAATTGATTGGTCACGGCTATGTACCGAACGTCCGGGAAGAGATGCGAACACTAATGCAATGTTGAACATATGTTCATCGTTTTCGTTAAGTCAATGTGTATTGGAGCCAACTCGTGGGAGCAACATACTAGACTTACTGTTCACTAACACACCTTCAAGCATTCATTCTGTACAAGTAATACCTGGAATAAGTGATCATAGTGTTGTTGTATGTGAAACAAATATACAGTATACAAAAGTACCAAATAGTGGCCG
Source organism: Hyalomma asiaticum (assembly GCA_013339685.2). Taxonomy (NCBI): domain Eukaryota; kingdom Metazoa; phylum Arthropoda; class Arachnida; order Ixodida; family Ixodidae; genus Hyalomma; species Hyalomma asiaticum. Next base: position 80,120 of record JABSTT010001720.1, read on the forward strand.
CAGGTTAATGTATAACTACTCCAAAGCCGACACAAGTGCCATTTCTCGAGCACTTGATGATTACTGTGACGTATTTGAAACACTGGCTGAAACCAAAACTGTTCATGAATTGTGGGAAATATTTAAAGAGAAGTTATTTGAGCTACGTGGGAAATATGTGCCATCGTGGATAATGACGACGCGCCGCAGCAAAAGTAAACCATGGTGCACTAAAGAAGTTGGTAAGATCACTATGCGCAGGCAACGAGCGTACGCTGCCTATAAAGCACACCCCTCACCCTCAACAAAAGATAAGTTGATATTTGTCACAGCAGAAATGAAGATTGCAGTTAAGCAAGCAAAAGATGCCTTTTTTTCTACTTTTCATTCAAGGCTCAAAGATCGGCCTAAAGAATTCTGGCGTTTGATCAAAACCAACAAAAAAGATGAGGTAACTATACCTGACTTGTTGCACGATGGTACTGTTGTCCACGATAGCCACGCCAAAGCCAAATGCTTTAACTCTTTTTTCGGCTCAGTGTTTGTGCGAAGTGATACCAAGGATGATACTCAAGTGTCCCGCTATGATAAATTATGTCCAGTAAGAATGGACGACATAATATTTACCCAGCAGGGAATTGCAAAGCTTTTAAAAGACTTAGATAAGGCAAAGGCGGCAGGACCAGACGACGTGTCACCGCAACTACTTTCTTTGTGTGCCCAATCGCTTTCTAGGTATTTGTGCATCATATTCCAAAAATCACTCGATGAAGGTGTATTGCCCAACGACTGGAAAATGGCAAATGTAGTCCCAGTGCACAAGTCGGGTCCTCCTAACAGCGTTCAGAATTACAGACCTATCTCACTCACAAGTGTAGTGTGTAAAGTATTTGAACATGTCCTGTTCACTAACATTATGACACACCTAAATACACACTCACTACTGATCCCCCAACAGCATGGTTTTCGCAGCGGTCGCTCTTGTGTCACACAATTAACAGAGCTTGTGCACGAATTATCAAGTGCCCTAGATCACGGATTAGTTGTAGACGCGGTTTTCATAGATTTTAGGAAAGCTTTTGATCTCGTTTCCCACTCTCGGTTAATAGAAAAACTTGAATGGTATAACATAAACGCATCAGTTATCGATTGGATTAGACAGTACCTAACTGCACGTAGTCAGAGGGTTATTATTAACAACGCAAGCTCTCACGAGATTGGAGTGACATCTGGAGTTGTGCAAGGTTCTGTTTTGGGCCCTTTATTGTTTTTAATTTTTTTAAATGATATTAGTGATGGTCTCTCGTCTACTGTGCGATTATTCGCAGATGACTGCGTGTTGTACAGAATAATCCGTGATCCAAATGATCCCGTTTTGTTGCAAGGCGATTTAGACAAATTATTTAAATGGTGCAACACTTGGAAAATGCGCATAAATTATGACAAGACTGTAAGGATGTCATTTACAAGGAAGCAGATAACTCACGAGATTGACTATAACTTAAATGGAAACCCCATTTCATTAGTGAAAGAATTTAAATATTTAGGAGTATTCTTAACAGAAACTTTATCTTGGGATTGCCATATTCGATACGTAACAGCTAAAGCTTGTAAAGTACTGGGCTTTCTGCGGAGGAACGTAAAACACTTCCCGATAGAAACAAAACAACTACTGTATGTAATGAATGTCCGGTCTATACTAGAATATGCCTGCACAGTGTGGGACCCGTGGTTAAAAAAGGACATTAAGTTACTAGAAAAGGTACAGAACTTAGCGGTACGGTTTGTTCTGAATAATTATAGCTGGCAATTTAACATACACATTGCAAAGGAGAGTTTAGGGTGGGAGACGCTGCAAATACGGAGGAAGAAGTTAAGATTAAAAATATTGCATAACATATTTCATGCAAGAACAGGTATAGATAAGGATAAGTACATATTTCAACCGCACTACATCTCATCACGAATCGACCATATTAACAAGATCAGAGAATACAAGTGCAGAACCGAATCATTCAGAAATGCATTTTTTCCGCGCACAATTTCGGAATGGAATCGCCTTACCACTGATGTTGCAACCACGAACTCTAACGATGCCTTCTACGCCATGTTATGATACTGTGTCTATATTGTCATCAAGAATACTGAGCATGTGTCGAATGCTTGTATTTCTCTTTCTATTTTCTCTTTCATACTGTTCCTGATACCTGCAAATGTGCCTTTACCGAACATGTACTGTGTAACCCCCCCTCTGTAATGCCTTAGGGCGCTGAGGGTACTGTGATAAATAAATAAATAAATAAATAAACAGTAAACTCGCACGGAACTGTGTGCTTAGAAGGGGGACATGCTTTTCCCCGTCGTTTTGAAGCGACTGCTTCCGGCGCACAACATTCAGTTGTCCTCGAAGGATCGAAAATCATGCTAGCCCTTTCTCTGGCTTACTGCTGCATTAAAACGAATGGAAGCAAGAGATTTCCACAGCAAACGAAGTTCACACCGCTACAGAAAGGCGGAAACACTTGCGAAACGCACGTTAGAAGCCGCAGGGCGAACACCGCTGGGCAGGCGCATGGCGGGCGAGGGAAACAAGAAGCGAGCGAAAACAAGTTGTGCGTCGCTTTTGTGACGTTAAGGTCACCTGACTGCGCGCCGCAACCACTCAGCGTTGCGGATGTGCTGGCTCCGCGAACGAGGGGGAGAAAACGAGGAGGTTGACGGCTCTGGCGAGGGTGTCGCGGCGTTGTTCAAAGAGTGGCGGTACTTTCCAACATCAAGGGGCTTTAGGGACTGTTTGTCCGCAGTTCGCTTGTGGCCGCCTGCTCGCTCCGCGCTTGGGCTCGGTCGCGTGCCCCGCGATCACCGCATTTTTTTTTCGATCCTCCGAAGCTTTGTTTTCGTTCGTCACACACGTTTAGTCTCGCAGGTGAGCGCGCTGCTTGTCGTCGATATTGCGCATAAGACACCGTCAGGACAAACAGCGCAACTATCAACGCTGCTCCACCTTGTCATGCATAACCCCAAGTTAGTTAATTGTTGATTAGTGATTGTAGACGGGTTAATCATCCTGTTGGGCTCGTACGTGTGACTACCATCACTCGAAAGGAAGACTTTCACAAATCGACCCCTGCCGACAGATTAATGTGGAATAAGGTGCGTTGACATGTGGAAAGAAGAATGGATTAATTTAATGTGTGAATACACTAGTCAATTTTAACAGTGAAACTGTTTGAGCTATTGGTGAAACTGGGAAATTTGCAGAAAACTCCGCTAAGCTATGCAATGCTAGCATAACAATGCCTAGACAAAGCTTCCTAAGACTAGTTAGGTAAGGCTAAGTCTAATTCAAAGGAGCCTAATTAGGAATAGTTAATTGAAGCCTAGCTAGTTCAGACAGGACTAATCCAACTAAGTCAAACCAAGCCAAAGTGAATAATTCAACCTTAATTGAGCTATGACAGGTAAGTGACACCTAATTAAGCGGACACTAATTATATCCAGGTAATTAAGCCCCGATACTAATTAAACCAAGGACTAATTATGCGAAGCCTAATTTAGCTGATATGAACAAGTTTCGTGTAAGCAAGCGTCTATTTGTACCGTGCTAATTAACTAGTACTAATTAAACCACGCATAGCGAGGTAATTACTAGTTAAGTCAAGCCTAAGCTAGCACTTATTAATCCAAGGTTAATTATGCTAAGACTTAAAGGTCAAGCCTCATTAAGCTGAGACTAAATAGTTCAGGAGTAATTAGGCTAACACTGATTAAATCAGGATTAATTAAGGTAATACTCACCAAGCGATACCTAATTAAGATAATATATCAAAGCACAGCGTAACTAGGCCTAATCTAATTAGGTCATTTAAAATTAAGATTGGACTAATTAACTCAAGCACATTTATATCACCACTAATGAAGCCCAGCTTTAGTCATGTGTGATTAGGTTTAAGTTAATTTGACCGAACCTAATTAGTGTAACTCTAATTAGGTGCTGACTGATTAAATTAAGGCTAAGTCTCAATAAGCTCAGACTATTAAGTTACGCCAAATTAAGCAAAACATTCCAGTTGTAATGATTTTAATCCACACTAATTTACCTTGGTCCAGCCTAATCTGCTGTAATCCTTCATTCGTCCTAATATAAGTCTAGCGTAATCCGCTCTATATGCCATAGTCCACCTTAATCCACCTCAGCCTGTCTTAATCCACCCTAATGCGCCTGAATGAGCTCTAATCCACCCAAATATACCCTAATCACACCTAGTCATTTAATCCACCTTATAAAAGAAATATTTTGGGTTCGACTGCAGCCATGTTACTGAGTATGAGTACTAGAAGGTGGCGCATCGGAGTACCATAGGGAATAAACCGATCTACAATCACTGATGAATTGTTAATTAAAGTTTGGGAATAATTTGTGATTTATTACAGGCTGCTGGCATGCATTTGTTGCCTTCTTGGAAAACTATATTTATGCCGACTTTTGCACCGCACCGTTCGCGTCCACACCGAGGTAGTTTACGGACGCCTTCCAATGGCATCTATGAGACTTGCGGATTAACAAATATACTTGTACATATTTCCAGGAACTATTTTCCCTATATAGGGGCTCACAACGCAAGGGAAGCGAGCGCACGGCACGCACGCACTTACGGTTTTAAAAAACGCGCGCTGCGATGGGCCCGCACACAGGCGCGGCGGGCGTGTCTGCCATCGGTCAATAGCAGCGACGCTCCTTGTAAATGCTCTATGATGAAACAGAGCATAACAGAGCAAATGCTATGATGAAACAGAGCATTTGGTATCACCAAAAGCGATACCTTGAGAAATAAATGGATAATCACGTAACACGATATATCAAACGAACGCTTAATTCAACGCTGACATGACCAAGACACAATGAGCATGATAGCCACGCTTTAAGTCATGCTCCTGATGACTAACTATGAAAGTGAGTTGCCTCTCCAGAAATAAGTAATTGAAAATCCCAAACAGTAAGTCACGCAAATAGGTCAGAGTGGTTTGATAATGAGAGTACAACGTGATAATGGTGAAATGACGATTAAAGAGTTAGCTGATGACAAATGACAAATAATACAAGGAAAAGGATGACAAATGACAAATAATACAAGGAAAAGCTTGAAACTGTAACAAGGCGGCCGAGATGGGTGTCAAAAGAAAGGTGCATGTCGGAGAAAGTAATATTGGTCATAGTCACATTCATGACACGACATGATATGCTCATGTCATGAGCATGACATAAGCATGACTCTGCAAACATGAGACTACTGGAAGGGGATTGATATGGGTGTCAAACAAAAGGTGCATATCGAAGAAAGTAATATTGGTCATAGTCACATTCATTGCATCACATGATATGCTCATGTCATGAGCACGACATGAGCATGACTCTGCAAACATAAGACTACTGGAAGGGAATTGATATGGGTGTCAAACAAAAGTTGCATGTCGAAGAATGTAATATTGGTCATAGTCACATTCATGGCATGAAATTTTGTGCTGATGTGATGAGCATGGCATGAGCATGACTCTGCAAACATAAGACTACTGGAAGGGGATTGATATGGGTGTCAAACAAAAGGTGCATGTCGAAGAATATAATATTGGTCATAGTCACTTTCATGACATGACATGATATGCCCATCTCATGAGCATGACATGAGCATGACTCTGCAAACATAAGACTACTGGAAGGGGATTGATATGGGTGTCAAACAAAAGGTGCATGTCGAAGAATGTAATATTGGTCATAGTCACATTCATGACATGACATGATGTGCTCATGTCATGAGCATGGCATGAGCATGACTCTGCAAACATAAGACTACTGGAAGGGGATTGATGTGGGTGTCAAACAAAAGGTGCATGTCGAAGAATGTAATATTGGTCTAAGTCACATTCATCACATGACATGATATGCCCATCTCATGTGCATGACATGAGCATGACTCTGCAAACATAAGACTACTGGAAGGGGATTGATATGGGTGTCAAACAAAAGGTGCATGTCGAAGAACGTAATATTGGTCATAGTCACATTCATGGCATGAAATGATTGTGCTCATGTCATGAGCATGGCTATGAGCATGACTCTGCAAACATAAGACTACGGACGTGGATTGATCATAGGTAATAATAATAAGCATTGAAACAACGAAATATACATACTCTTACATATACATACTCTAAACGCCATATACACTTAAAAAGAAATATAAACATACACTTAAACGCCTTACATATACAAAAATAGGAGAAAAACAAAAAGTAAAACGACTGATAGGTAGAACTACAACAATGTTCTCTATGCCTATAAGCAATAAAGTAAGTGCCGACACAAAATACTGCAGCCTATGATCGCCTATGCACAACATCGCCATGCACAGCTTTTTTGATCGCCTATGCACAACAAGGTACACCACAAATCACAAAAATAAGAATGATACTATTATGTCCTATTTTACCATTTGTTCTATGAGCTCGGCGCTATGTAGCCATGTCGATGGGAGCGCGTTCCACTCATTTATCGTGCGCGGAAAATATGAAAATTTGAAAGCATTATTTTTGGTGCTGAACGGTATTAGGCATTCAGCATGACGGTGCCTAGTTTGTCGGGTTGAAAGGGCGATATATAATCTTCTGGTTTTAACGCTAGTTTTCTATGCTTCAGCTGGAAAGGAAACTTTAATCTCTGTACCGTCCGCCGAAGTTGCAATGTTTGAATACCGTGTTGACTCATTAAAGTGGTTGGGGAGTCAGTCTGCCGATACTTTGAATAAATAAACCGTATAGCTTTCCGCTGAATCCTTTCGAGTGCATCGATGTGTTTTTTCGTGTGTGGATCCCAAACTATAGCGGCGTATTAAAGCTTCGGTCTAATAAGTGATAAGTATGCTAATTGTTTTGCCTCAGCTGGTGCTTGTTTTAACTTATGTCTGAGAAGACAGAGTTTTCGGAAGGAGGATGCACAAATGTTCGATATGTGCGAATTCCATTTCAGCGTATTTGTTATAGTTATCCCTAGATATTTGTAGTTTGTAACTTCAATGAGTGGAATGGATTCAAGCGAGTACGGAAAGGCAAGACACTGGCTTTTTCTTGTTATTTTCATGAACACAGTTTTTAGGTGTCAAAACAAAAGGTGCATGTCGAAGAATGTAATATTGGTTATAGTCACATTCATGACATGACATGATATACCCATCTCATGAGCATGACATGAGCATGACTCTGCAAACATAAGACTACTGGAAGGGGATTGATATGGGTGTCAAAGAAAAGGTGCATGTCGAAGAATGTAATATTGGTCATAGCCAGATTCATGGCATGACATGATATGCCCATCTCATGAGCATGGCATGAGCATGACTCTGCAAACATAAGACTACTGGAAGGGGATTGATGTGGGTGTCAAACAAAAGGTGCATGTCGAAGAATGTAATATTGGTCATAGTCACATTCATGACATGACATGATATGCCCATCTCATGTGCATGACATGAGCATGACTCTGCAAACATAAGACTACTGGAAGGGGATTGATATGGGTGTCAAACAAAAGGTGCATGTCGAAGAATGTAATATTGGTCATAGTCACATTCATGACATGACATGATATGCCCATCTCATGAGCATGATATCAGCATGACTGCAAACATAAGACTACTGGAAGGGGATTGATATGGGTGTCAAACAAAAGGTGCATGTCGGAGAATGTAATACTGGTCATAGTCACATTCATGACGTGACATGATATGCCCATCTCATGAGCATGACATGAGCATGACTCTGCAAACATAAGACTACTGGAAGGGGATTGATATGGGTGTCAAACATAAGGTGCATGTCGAAGAATGTAATATTGGTCATAGTCACATTCATGGCATGAAATTTTGTGCTTATGTCATGAGCATGGCATGAGCATGACTCTGCAAACATAAGACTACTGGAAGGGGATTCATATGGTTGTCAAACAAAAGGTGCATGTCGAAGAATGTAATATTGGTCATAGTCACATTCATGACATGACATGATATGCCCCTCTCATTAGCATGACATGAGCATGACTCTGCAAACATAAGACTACTGGAAGGGGATTGATATGGGTGTCAAACAAAAGGTGCATGTCGAAGAATGTAATATTGGTCATAGTCATATTCATGACATGACATTATACGCCCATCTCATGAGCATGACATGAGCATGACTCTGCGAACATAACACTAATGGAAGGGGATTGATATGGGCGTCAAACAAAAGGTGCATGTCGAAGAATGTAATATTGGTCAGTTACATTCATGACATGACATGATACGCCCATCTCATGAGCATGACTCTGCAAACATAAGACTACTGGAAGGGGATTGATATGGGTGTCAAAGAAAAGGTGCATGTCGAAGAATGTAAATATTGGTCATAGTCACGTTCATGGCATGAAATTTTATTTATTTATTTATTTATTTATAAAATACTGCAGGCACATTCAGGGCCCAAGCAGGTGTGGATACATACATAGGTAATAATAATAAGCATTGAAACAACGAAATATACATACTCTTACATATACATACTCTAAACGCCATATACACTTAAAAAGAAATATAAACATACACTTAAACGCCTTACATATACAAAAATAGGAGAAAAACAAAAAGTAAAACGACTGATAGGTAGAACTACAACAATGTTCTCTATGCCTATAAGCAATAAAGTAAGTGCCGACACAAAATACTGCAGCCTATGATCGCCTATGCACAACATCGCCATGCACAGCTTTTTTGATCGCCTATGCACAACAAGGTACACCACAAATCACAAAAATAAGAATGATACTATTATGTCCTATTTTACCATTTGTTCTATGAGCTCGGCGCTATGTAGCCATGTCGATGGGAGCGCGTTCCACTCATTTATCGTGCGCGGAAAATATGAAAATTTGAAAGCATTATTTTTGGTGCTGAACGGTATTAGGCATTCAGCATGACGGTGCCTAGTTTGTCGGGTTGAAAGGGGCGATATATAATCTTCTGGTTTTAACGCTAGTTTTCTATGCTTCAGCTGAAAAGGAAACTTTAATCTCTGTACCTTCCGCCGAAGTTGCAATGTTTGAATACCGTGTTGACTCATTAAAGTGGTTGGGGAGTCAGTCTGCCGATACTTTGAATAAATAAACCGTATAGCTTTCCGCTGAATCCTTTCGAGTGCATCGATGTGTTTTTTCGTGTGTGGATCCCAAACTATAGCGGCGTATTAAAGCTTCGGTCTAATAAGTGATAAGTATGCTAATTGTTTTGCCTCAGCTGGTGCTTGTTTTAACTTATGTCTGAGAAGACAGAGTTTTCGGAAGGAGGATGCACAAATGTTCGATATGTGCGAATTCCATTTCAGCGTATTTGTTATAGTTATCCCTAGATATTTGTAGTTTGTAACTTCAATGAGTGGAATGGATTCAAGCGAGTACGGAAAGGCAAGACACTGGCTTTTTCTTGTTATTTTCATGAACACAGTTTTTTGGGCGTTAAGAACCATGTCCCATCGCTCACACCATTTATGAATTTTTGCAAATTAAAATTAAGGAGTACTTGATCCTCAGGACATTTAATTTCATTAAATAATACGCAATCATCAGCAAAAAGTCGAATACAAATTGGTTCACTAATTTCATCAACGATATCATTTATGTATAGAGAAAACAACAAGGGACCAAGCACACTTCCTTGTGGTACACCTGATGTCACTGGTACCTGCCGCGAGCAATGGCCATCGATACTTACAAATTGTACTCTGTCACTTAAATATGCTGTAACCCATGAGACTATGAAATCTGGTAATCCTACAGCCCGTAGCTTTAAAATTAGTTTTGCATGGCATACAAGATCAAAAGCCTTCTTAAAGTCGAGGAAAATAACGTCAACCTGTCCTGACTTGTCTAGAACCGAGGCGAAGCTATGTATGATTGTTGTCAACTGGGTCACTGTAGACAGCCCCTTTCTAAAACCATGCTGAAACTGGGTTATTGTGTTATTGTCAGTTAAGAACTTGTTTATGTAATTTGCGATGACATGCTCCAGCATTTTGCAACTTGACGATGTCAGTGATATTGGTCGATAGTTTGTTAATAACATGTTGTCTCCTTTCTTTAAGACGGGAACGATTCGAGCTGTTTTCCAGTCAATAGGAATCTTAGCTGATGACAGGGAAACACGGAAAATAACAACAAGGAATTTCGCAAGCACTTCGGCATACCGACGAAGAAAGGGGTTCGGTATATTGTCAGGCCCAGGTGATGACTTCGTCTTTAAATTTAACAACATGGAAACAACACCGGCCTCTGAAATGGGGGTAGAATTTTCATGCTCGTTTTTATGGCTCTGACGTAACTGCTCAGTTTGACTGGAAAAAACGCTATGAAAGTAATCATTAAACCTTTCAGCTATGCTACACTTATCATCGATTGGTACACCATCGCACATAACTCGATCAACTGCCTTTTTCTGTGAAGAAAGGTATCGCCAATACTTCTCAGGAGAGTTTTTAATAAAATTAGGAAGCGTGTAGGTGAAATAATGTTGCTTAGCATTATAGCTTGCCTCGTTCAACCTTAATAAGGTGATTTGCACTGCTTTAGTATTTCCTTTAGCTCGCTTTAATCTTTTAAAATTTCGTTTCAGATGTAAAATATCTCTTGTTATCCAAGGATTATTTTTGCGTGTTTTTTAAATTTTGTTCGGCACGAAATTATCAAGACAGAACGTGCATAGGCTCTTAAATGAGTTCCACAGTACCTCTACATCATGCCCCTGAAAATTGTCTAGGTTGTGAAGTAAATAATCCACAATACTTTCGTCTCTAGCACGAGAGAAGTCTTTAATGGTAACCGGAGTGCTAATTGCTTTTTCTACCTCGAAGGAACACGTAAGACACACCATACGGTGGTCAGAGATACCTTCTTCTACAGATATATTGTAATTTTCGACCGAACGGCTAATAAAGACAAGATCCAATAAAGACGCAGTATTATTTTGGATGCGAGTCGGTTGATTTACAATCTGGTGAACGTTAGCACTCAGCATTATGTTGGCCACATAATCAACATGGTCACGGGTAGCACTATTTGAGTATGGGCGATTCAAATCAATGTTTGGAAGGTTGAAATCGCCTGTTATAATGACTCTGTCATCCTGAAAGCGTGCCACATGATCACACAGACGATGCCAAAATTCATGAGGTGAATCGGGTGCCCGATAAACCGCAATCAGAACTATAGAGCGCTGCCTGCATGATATCTTAAGCGTAATACTTTCGTGATTATCAATTTGGAGCGTAAGTAAAGCCGGTATATTTCTTTTCACAAGTACGGCGACTCCCCCTCCACGTGAACATCTGTCCTTTCGAAAAACTTGATAGAATGGTGGAAAAACACTTGCATCATCAATATCACTGTGTAACCATGTTTCAGTAATTACAACCACACTGGGGGTATAACGTAGAAGGATCGATTCGAGTTGCGTAGTTTTGTTTACGATGCTGCGCGCATTTATATTCAGGAGTCGAAGGTCAGAGTATTCAGACTGGTGACGTCACTTTTTAGAGAACCTTTGTTCTCGGTTTGGCACTTTTATTCGACTGTTGTTGCTATCATCCCAATAATACAAATCACCATCGATTCTCAATTTATCGTGAACAAGGCTTACTTTCTTGCCTTGTTCCTTTTCGTTTTTGGCACTGTTCCACAACAGCTTACGTTTCCTCAGTGTATTACGCGAGTAGTCATTCTGTATGACTATTTTCGTTCCTTTGAGCTTGTGTGCGTTTTTAAGAACAAGTTCTTTTTCATTATAATCCTGAAAATATACTATCACAGGTCTTTGTTTACCGGGTTTACCGAGACGATTGATCCGGCCCACTGTATTGCCAGAGGTATTTAACTTTTCGCAGAATATCTCTGTAATGACTTTCCGTTTCAGATCCTCACCTGTCTCTTTTGGATTTTCCGGCACACCAAAGACAACGAGGTTAGAACATCTGCTTCTGTCCCCGAGGTCAACGACCTTCTCACTAAGAAAACTAACAGCTTTTTTCCAGTTCATCAATGCGGGCAGCTCTTCTTTCCAATTCAGTGAACCGGTGGTTAAATTCTGTAAACAAGTCCTGCAAACTGGTCTGCTGGGTTCTCAGTGCTGCTACTTCGGCTACTAACGTGTTCTGGCCTTCAAGCAACTGTTTTAGCATCTCCTGAGTAGTTGGGCCGGGATTTGCCTCCACATCCCCGCACAAAAGCAGCATGCACACGCAAAACACCTCGCGAGCAATGTCAATGCACATCGTGGGGGACGGCAAGACCATAAGGCTACGAAAGTCACTCTTAATAGTACAATAAGTTTCACCAACCTGCGCGAACCAAAAAAAGTGCTCGTAAGGCAACATGCCGAGGGTCGGTCTGCCGTCCCCACTGAAGTGAAAATTCTGCAGTGCGGTATTTATAGGTAGTCGATGTGACGTGTAGATCTCAGGTGGCGCATCTTCGATGCCGTCACGCGCCCAGTGCTGATAGCGGGAAGATGCCACTGGCGTTCCTTGGTCATAGCTGCACGTGTTGAAATTGTTGTTGTAGACGGGCGGACCCAGCTGCGCGGCACTTCCAACATGGAAGACGAAAGCCTGCGCGAACCAAAAAAGGTCCTCGTAAGGCAACATGCCGAGGGTCGGTCTGCCGTCCCCACAATGATGTGCTCATCTCATGAGCATGACATGAGCATGACTCTGCAAACATAAGACTACTGGGACGGGATTGATGTGGGTGTCAAACAAAAGGTGCATGTCAAAGAATCTAATATTGGTCATAGTCACGTTCATGACATGAAATTATGTGCTCATGTCATGAGCATGACATGAGCATGACTCTGCAAACATAAGACTACTGGAAGGGGATTGATATGGGCGTCAAACAAAAGGTGCATGTCGAAGAATGTAATATTGGTCAGTCACATTCATGACATGACATGATACGCCCATCTCATGAGCATGACATGAGCATGACTCTGCAAACATAAGACTACTGGAAGGGGATTGATGTGGGTGTCAAACAAAAGGTGCATGTCGAAGAATGTAATATTGGTCATAGTCACATTCATGATATGCCCATCTCATGAGCATGACATGAGCATGACTCTGCAAACATAAGACTACTGGAAGGGGATTGATATGGGTGTCAAACAAAAGGTGCATGTCGAAGAATGTAATATTGGTCAGTCATATTCATGACATGACATGATACGCCCATCTCATGAGCATGACATGAGCATGACTCTGCAAACATAAGACGACTGGAAGGGGATTGATATGGGTGTCAAACAAAAGGTGCATGTCGAAGAATGTAATATTGGTCATAGTCACATTCATGACATGACATGATATGCCCATCTCATGAGCATGACATGAGCATGACTCTGCAAACATAAGACTATTGGAAGGGGATTGATATGGGCGTCAAACAAAAGGTGCATGTCGAAGAATGTAATATTGGTCAGTCACATTCATGACATGACATGATACGCCCATCTCATGAGCATGACATGAGCATGACTCTGCAAACATAAGACTACTGGAAGGGGATTGATATGGGCGTCAAACAAAAGGTGCATGTCGAAGAATGTAATATTGGTCAGTCACATTCATGACATGACATGATACGCCCATCTCCTGAGCATGACATGAGCATGACTCTGCAAACATAAGACTACTGGAAGGGGATTGATATGGGTGTCAAACAAAAGGTGCATGTCGAAGAATGTAATATTGGTCATAGTCACATTCATGACATGACATGATATGCCCATCTCATGAGCATGACATGAGCATGACTCTGCAAACATAAGACTATTGGAAGGGGATTGATATGGGCGTCAAACAAAAGGTGCATGTCGAAGAATGTAATATTGGTCAGTCACATTCATGACATGACATGATAAGCCCATCTCATGAGCATGACATGAGCATGACTCTGCAAACATAAGACTACTGGAAGGGGATTGATATGGGCGTCAAACAAAAGGTGCATGTCGAAGAATGTAATATTGTTACGGATGTGACGATGGATTTATTTACACAGCGAATGGTGAGAGCAGATGAGCAAAAACATGGGCAGTCAGAAGCGGCCGATCCCTCTAAAAACCTCGCGCGCTCTCCTCTTCGTCGTCCTTCACGCTCCTCCAGCGCTACGTTACATTTTCCTCCGGCGCAGACGAAGCTCGCCGAGCGAGTTATAGTATGAGTCGTCTATCGCAGGGCTTCAGTCGCGCGATGTGCACAACTTGCGTCTTGCGGGAACAGCGGTTGTTAGCCGTGACCTTGGCGACGACATAGGTCACATCACTCAAGCAGTTCAGTATAACAAATGGGCCTGAATACTTGGAGAGAAACTTTTGGCATAGGCCCTTTCTTCGAACTGGTGTCCACAGCCAAACGAAATCGCCTTTGGCGAAAGTAAGCGGACGGTGTCTTGCGTCGTAACGGGCCTTGGCATGGGAATTTGACGAGAGGGTTCGGAGCCGAGCAAGTCGACGCGCTTCCTCGGCACGACACAAAGTCTGCGCGACACTAATGTCTTCGTTAGTCGAGAATGGAAGTATGGTATCGATGAAGCTCTGGGGATGACGAGCGTAGAGCAGAAAGAAAGGAGCGTACCCCGTGACTTCATGTTTAGCTGTGTTAAAAGCGTACGTAATGAAAGGTAGTACAGCATCCCAGTTCTTATGGTCATCTGAGACGTACATGGAGATCATGTTAATAATAGTGCGATTGGTGCGCTCCGTTAGCCCATTCGTTTGCGGATGGTAAGGCGTGGAATGTCGATACTGAGATCCGCAGAGCCGCAGTAATTCTTCTACAACGTCAGCGGTGAACTGCGGACCGCGATCACTGATCACCACACGGGGGGCTCCGTGGCGGAGGATAATCGAATGCAGCAGAAATGACGACACATCAGAGGCTGTGGCTGAAACAAGTGCCATAGTCTCCGTAAAACGCGTCAAATAGTCGACACATACGATTATCCAGCGGCGGCCACTTGAAGATTTAGGGAAAGGGCCGAGTAAATCTATGCCCACTTTTTCAAACGGTGACGTCGGTGGCTTCACTGGCTGCAGCGTGCCCGCAGGGGAGGTAGTCGGGTGTTTGTGACGCTGGCACACATCGCAACTGGCCACGTACTGCTTGGTCGTCTTCCATTGTTGTGGCCAATAGAAGCGTTGTCGAATGCGATGAAGCGTCCGAGCAAAGCCGAGGTGTCCGGCCGTAATGTCGTCGTGCATGGCCCTGAGAACCGCAAGGCGCAGGCACCCCGGAACGACGAGAAGCAGCGAAGCTCCGCTGCCAGAATAATTCTTGCGATATAGCAGACCATCGCGAACAACAAACGGTGTTTCCCCTTCAGATCTGTGGGCAGCATCAATAAGTGGTCTTAGTGAAGGGTCACGTTGTTGCTCATTCCTGAAGATGTCAAAATTGGGAAACTCGGAGGAGACAACAGAAAGGTAGTTGTCGAAATCGTCGTCATCGGTACTGCTAGTTAGAGAGGGGATGCGAGATAGACAGTCGGCATCTGCGTGACAGCGACCACTTTTGTAGGCAACAGCAAAGTCATACTCTTGAAGCCTTAATGCCCAACGTGCCAATCGGCCAGCTGGGTCGCGCAGGCCAACAAGCCAGCAGAGCGAATGATGGTCTGTAACGATCTTGAAATGTCGGCCGTACAGATATGGTCTGAACTTGCTGGACGGCGAACACAACTGCAAGACATTCCAATTCTGTCACGGTATAGTTACTCTCAGCCTTTGTCAGGGTGCGACTAGCGTACGCAACCACGTGTTGGCGTCCATCCTGCAGTTGGACGAGCACGGCACCAACGCCCACACCACTTGCATCCGTATGGAGTTCTGTGAATGCCGTCGGATCAAAGTGACGTAGGATAGGGCCGGAAGTGAGCAGGAACTTCAGCTGCTCGAAAGCAGATTCGCACTGTGCAGTCCACAGGTAGGGAGTGTCTTTGCGAAGGAGGCATGTCAAAGGATGAGCGATCTGGGCAAAGTCTTTGATAAATCTGCGAAAATATGAAGCGAGACCCAGGAAGCTTCGGAGATTCTTCACTGTTTTCGGCTGTTGGAAGTCGCGAACAGCGGCAATCTTCTCGGGGTCAGGCCGTATGCCGTCCTTGTCGACCAGATATCCAAGCACAAGGGCTTGACGCTCGCCAAAATGACACTTTTTTGAGTTTAATACGAGACCGGCTTCTCTGATGCAATCTAGAACCACGGCAAGCCGCTGGTTGTGCTCGTGGAAAGTTTTGCCAAAAATAATCACGTCGTCCAAATAGCACATGCAAGACTCCCATTTGAGACCGCGAAGTACAGAGTCCATAAATCGTTCGAAGGTTGCTGGGGCATTGCATAAGCCAAACGGCATCACGTTAAACTCGAAGAGTCCGTCAGGCGTAACAAAGGCGGTCTTCTCTTTGTCGGACGGGTGCATTGGTATCTGCCAATACCCCGACCGCAAATCAACCGATGAGAAGTACGAGGCGGAATGAAGGCAGTCAACGGCGTCGTCGATGCGCGGTAGAGGATACACGTCCTTCTTTGTGACGGCATTGAGACGACGGTAGTCTACACAATATCTCCATGAATTGTCCTTCTTTTTGACCAATATAACAGGAGCTGCCCAGGGACTACATGACTCTTGAATAACGCCCTTCTGAAGCATGTCCTTCACCTGATCGGCGATCACTACCCTCTCCGATGGAGATACGCGATAAGGTTTCTGGCGGATGGGTGTGGCTTGTCCCGTGTTGATACGATGCTGCGTACGAGATTCCGGTAACAGAAGGGGGCGCTCCCTCTCAGCGAAATCAAAGATTGACGCGTATTGAGTAAGTACTTCTTGGAGCGAGTCTTGCTCAGGAGTGGACAGTGACTTGTTTATCATTCGTCGCAGTTCTGCCGAGTAGTCGGGTGGTGGTCGATTAACTTCAGAGGACTCTGCAATGATCCGTACGTCAAGTTCACCTTGCTCCTCAAATGTGCCCAGTTTAAGTCTGGCTGGTAGAACTACTGACTCGGTTGACGGGTTGACTGTCCACAAAAAAGCGCGTCCGTCAGTGGCTTGAACGAGTGATCGTGGAACCAGCACATTCTTCTTAATCGCATTATTATGATCGGGTTCGACAAGGCCGCTGCAGGGTCCCCTCCGGACGCACGAAGAGCACACGGGAACAAACATGCCTGTCCGACCGGGTAGGAACACATCTTCACACAACGAGAATACCTCGGGTTGATCAGTCTGAAAATCCTCAGGTGAAATCGTTGGCAATGTTCCCCGCAGAAGGACCTCTCCAGTCCCGCAGTCAAGCATAGCACCACATTCATGGAGTAGGTCAATGCCCAAAATAATGTCATGAGTGGTGCGGGTCAATACTGTGAACTCTGCTCTGAAACTATGCCCTCCAATCGTGATTAAAACAGAACACACACCTACTGGACGCAACGTTTCACCCCCAACTCCGCGAAATGTTTCCTTGCGATGCCACGCGAACATGACTTTATGTCCTAAAAACCGATCCTTAAACCGAAGGCTCATAACTGAGGTTACTGCACCAGTGTCCACAAGAGCTGTTGTGTTTACACCGTCTACACACACACGCACTTTGTTCTTTAGCATAAGAGCACATGGAGGAATTGGGGTATCTGACCGTCCCGCGACCGCACCTCCATCGGTCGCATCAGCTAGTTTCCCAGCTGAGGCGGGGGAGGCGACCAGCGACGTGGTGACGGTGAACGGCGTGGTCGTGTCGGCGGCGGAGTAAGGCTTCGGTCGGAGGCAGGGGAGTCACCGCGAAATCGGGTAGGTGATGGCCGCGGCAGATGAGGGCCGCCAACTGCAGGGGGCGCGTCATCGTTCAAGCGGGCCGTGTACGTCGAAAAGCGTGGTCCGCGGTGTGGGCGATGACAGAAACGTGAAATATGCCCTCGAACACCGCAAGTGAAGCATATTGGTGAATCACGGCGTGAATTAATCGGGGTCGCGTCACGTGGAGTGCGGCTGTAGTGCTCAGAAGCGCGTCGTGACGCCTGGTAGTAGTTCGACTGAGGACGTCGGGACGTTTGATAAGGCTCCGCAGCAGGTCTAGGTCTAGGTGGTGTCAGTTGACAGCGAGTGTCAGTCGTCGGGACAGCAGAGAAGCCCGTGTTGAACCGCGCTTCTTCAGGCGGCTGGCGACGCTCGATGGGGCGTTCTCGTGCCCAGGATAATGGTTGCTCGGGCATATACTCATCGAACGTGCATTGGTAGCCATAGTCAGCGTCCTGAAGTCGCACGAGCTCCTCTCGAACAACTCGACGCACAACCGAGGAGATGTCTTCGCAGGCGTTGACATCCATACTCGCAACTGTAGGGACGTTCTCCAAGCGCCCAAATTTCGGGAGTATCCTTCGAGTCTTCAGAGCCTCAAATGCGCGGCACAGTCTCCTGAAGTCAGTAGGGGTGCTTAGATCGTCCTTTGCAATAAGAAAGTTGTAAACGTCTTCTGCTATGCCTTTTAGCAGATGTCCAACTTTGTCTTCGTCGGACATATTTGCGTTTACGATTCCGCAAAGCTTTAAAATCTCTTCAATATACGTCGTACACGTTTCGCCAGGTAGCTGAGCACGGCGCGATAGCGTTTGTTCCGCCCTCTTCTTTATAGAACAGGAATCTCCAAAGCATGTTCTGAATTCGTCAACAAACGTTTCCCATGTGGTCAGCATACGTTCATGATTGTCGAACCAAAGTAGAGCGGTACCGGCGAGAAAAAATGCCACATTCATGAGTTTAGCGAAAGTATTCCAATTGTGGTAACGGCTTACTCTTTCGTAGTGCCTTAGCCAGTCGTCAACATCTTCCTCTGGTTTGCCAGAAAATATCCGTGGTTCCGGTGCCCAGTAACTAGGTTGCGGCCTTGGTCCGCGACTTCGTTGCTCCACGTCGATAGCGATGGTCGATGCTTCGTCGTCCTTCACGCTCTCTTCGTCGTCCTTCACGCTCCTCCAGCGCTACGTTACAATATTGGTCAGTCACATTCATGACATGACATGATACGCCCATCTCCTGAGCATGACATGAGCATGACTCTGCAAACATAAGACTACTGGAAGGGGATTGATGTGGGTGTCAAACAAAAGGTGCATGTCGAAGAATGTAATATTGGTCATAGTCACACTCACGACATGACATGATATGCCCATCTCATTAGCATGACATGAGCATGACTCTGCAAACATAAGACTACTGGAAGGGGATTGATATGGGCGTCAAACAAAAGGTGCATGTCGAAGAATGTAATATTGGTCATAGTCACATTCATGACATGATATGCCCATCTCATGAGCATGACATGAGCATGACTCTGCAAACATAAGACTACTGGAAAGGGATTGATATGGGTGTCAAACAAAAAGTGCATGTTGGAGAATGTAATATCGGTCATAGTCCCATTCATGACACGACATGATATGCCCAGCTCATGAGCATGGCATGAGCATGACTCTGCAAACATAAGACTACTGGAAGGGGATTGATATGGGTGTCAAACAAAAGGTGCATGTCGAAGAATGTAATATTGGTCATAGTCACATTCATGACATGACATGATATGCCCATCTCATGAGCATGACATGAGCATGACTCTGCAAACATAAGACTACTGGAAGGGGATTGATATGGGCGTCAGACAAAAGGTGCATGTCGAAGAATGTAATGGGATGTCAATACTGATACGCCATCTCAGCATTCATGACATATCGCAAACATAAGCTATGAAAGGATGGATGTGTCAAACAAAAGGTGCATTCCTGATTACATGGTCAGCACATCAGATGCCATGTAGCATGACTGACTCTGCAAACAAAGACTACTGGAAGGGATTGATATGGGTGTCAAACAAAAGGTGCATGTCGAAGAATGTAAATTGGTCATAGTCACATTCATGAATGAAATTGCCCTCTCTCATTAGCATACATGAGCAATGATCTGCAAACATAAGACTACTGGAAGGGATTGATATGGGTGTCAACAAAGTGCTGTCGAAGAAGGTGCATGTAAGATTAGCAAATGATGTAATCGGGGTCGCGTCACGTGGAGTGCGGCTGTAGTGCTCAGAAGCGCGTCGTGACGCCTGGTAGTAGTTCGACTGAGGACGTCGGGACGTTTGGTAAGGCTCCGCAGCAGGTCTAGGTCTAGGTGGTGTCAGTTGACAGCGAGTGTCAGTCGTCGGGACAGCAGAGAAGCCCGTGTTGAACCGCGCTTCTTCAGGCGGCTGGCGACGCTCGATGGGGCGTTCTCGTGCCCAGGATAATGGTTGCTCGGGCATATACTCATCGAACGTGCATTGGTAGCCATAGTCAGCGTCCTGAAGTCGCACGAGCTCCTCTCGAACAACTCGACGCACAACCGAGGAGATGTCTTCGCAGGCGTTGACATCCATACTCGCAACTGTAGGGACGTTCTCCAAGCGCCCAAATTTCGGGAGTATCCTTCGAGTCTTCAGAGCCTCAAATGCGCGGCACAGTCTCCTGAAGTCAGTAGGGGTGCTTAGATCGTCCTTTGCAATAAGAAAGTTGTAAACGTCTTCTGCTATGCCTTTTAGCAGATGTCCAACTTTGTCTTCGTCGGACATATTTGCGTTTACGATTCCGCAAAGCTTTAAAATCTCTTCAATATACGTCGTACACGTTTCGCCAGGTAGCTGAGCACGGCGCGATAGCGTTTGTTCCGCCCTCTTCTTTCTAGAACAGGAATCTCCAAAGCATGTTCTGAATTCGTCAACAAACGTTTCCCATGTGGTCAGCATACGTTCATGATTGTCGAACCAAAGTAGAGCGGTACCGGCGAGAAAAAATGCCACATTCATGAGTTTAGCGAAAGTATTCCAATTGTGGTAACGGCTTACTCTTTCGTAGTGCCTTAGCCAGTCGTCAACATCTTCCTCTGGTTTGCCAGAAAATATCCGTGGTTCCGGTGCCCAGTAACTAGGTTGCGGCCTTGGTCCGCGACTTCGTTGCTCCACGTCGATAGCGATGGTCGATGCTTCGTCGTCCTTCACGCTCTCTTCGTCGTCCTTCACGCTCCTCCAGCGCTACGTTACAATATTGGTCAGTCACATTCATGACATGACATGATATGCCCATCTCATGAGCATGACATGAGCATGACTCTGCAAACATAAGACTACTGGAAGGGGATTGATGTGGGTGTCAAACAAAAGGTGCATGTCGGAGAATGTAATATTGGTCATAGTCACATTCATGACATGATATGTCCATCTCATGAGCATGACATGAGCATGACTCTGCAAACATAAGACGACTGGAAGGGGATTGATATGGGTGTCAAACAAAAGGTGCATGTCGAAGAATGTAATATTGGTCATAGTCACATTCATGGCATGAAATTTTGTGCTCATGTCATGAGCATGGCATGAGCATGACTCTGCAAACATAAGACTACTGGAAGGGGATTGATATGGGGGTCAAACAAAAGGTGCATGTCGAAGAATGTAATATCGGTCATAGTCACATTCATGACATGACATGATATGCCCATCTCATTAGCATGACATGAGCATGACTCTGCAAACATAAGACTACTGGAAGGGGATTGATATGGGTGTCAAACAAAAGGTGCATGTCGAAGAATGTAATATTGGTCAGTCACATCATGGCATGACATGATGTGCCCTGCTCATGAGCATGACATGAGCATGACTCTGCAAAACTAAGACTACTGGAAGGGGATCGATATGGGTGTCAAACAAAAGGTGCATGTCGAAGAATGTAATATTGGTCATAGTTCTAATTCATGGCATGAATTTGTTTCGCAGTGTCATGAGCATGGCATGAGCATGACTCTGCAAACATAAGAATACTGTGGGAGTGATTATGGGTGTCAAACAAAGGTGCATGTCGAGAATGTATATTGGTCATAGTCATATTCATGACATGACATAATATGCCCATCTCATGAGCATGACATGAGCTGACTCTGCAAACATAAGACTACTGGAAGGGGATTGATATGGGCATCAAACAAAAGGTGCATGTCGAGAATTGTAATATTGGTCATAGTCAGATTCATGGCATGAAATTTTGTGCTCATGTCATGAGCATGACATGAGCATGACTCTGCAAACATAAGACTACTGGAAGGGGATTGATATGGGTGTCAAACAAAAGGTGCATGTCGAGGAATGTAATATTGGTCATAGTCACATTCATGACATGATATGATATGCCCATCTCATTAGCATGACATGAGCATGACTCTGCGAACATAAGACTACTCGAAGGGGATTGATATGGGTGTCAAACAAAAGGTGCATGTCGAGGAATGTAATATTGGTCATAGTCACATTCATGACATGATATGATATGCCCATCTCATTAGCATGACATGAGCATGACTCTGCAAACATAAGACTACTGGAAGGGGATTGATATGGGCGTCAAACAAAAGGTGCATGTCGAAGAATGTAATATTGGTCATAGTCACATTCATGACATGACATGATATGCCCATCTCATTAGCATGACATGAGCATGACTCTGCAAACATAAGACTACTGGAAGGGGATTGATATGGTGTCAAACAAAAGGTGCATGTCGAAGAATGTAATATTGGTCAGTCACATTCATGACATGACATGATACGCCCATCTCATGAGCATGACATGAGCATGACTCTGCAAACATAGACTACTGGAAGGGGATTGATATGGGTGTC